>WYDI02004450.1:0-20143 GCA_009867235.2 Psittacus erithacus | reverse complement strand
AGGATACGGTTGGCTTTCTGGGCTGCGAGCACACACTGAAGCCGGCTCATGTTCATTTTCTCATCGACCAACACCCCAAGTCCTTCTTTGCAGGGCTGCTCTGAATCTCTGCTCTGCTTTGAATAAAGCAGGCAAAGCCTGATAAACTACTTTCTGCAGAGAACAAAGAAGAATATCTTTCCATTTTATGTCATTCCATGATATCCAGGCATGTTGGGGAGGAGGCCTTGGAGGCAGAAAACCAGCCAGTAGAGGCGGCCTTGCTGTCACTAAACCATTAGAGTAATGATCACTTCTTTTTTGTCTTGAGCTTTGTATAGCTTCTTAACTCGGTGTCAGAAGCTGCTATTTTACAGCACTCCCTATTTGTCTGGAAACAGTCCATGAAGCCCTAGTTTTGGCTCCTCATCAGTATCCTGATAGCTTAGGTCTCTAAACCCAACCTGTAATCTAGTGTAGAGTAGTGTTCGAACTTGAATTCGTGCCGCAGGCACTGCTTCCCATTTGGATATCATGGTTTAGTTTCATGATTTGTGCTATGCTTCATGAAACTTAGTTGAATGGGCCCCATGTTGAAGCTGGGAGAAGGACTTGCCTCAGGATTCTCTGAGCTGGATTCTGCGGTACTGGCTAGCCTATAATTCAGGCAGCTCTGGATTTCTCTCTTGCTGGGTATCACCCTTCCTCATTGTCCTCTTTGCAGACAAGCCCACGGTGGGAATTCGCTCTTCCTGTGACCGTCACTTACTGGCAGCTTCCCAGAATCGTATTGTGGATGGAGCGGTCTTCGCAGTGCTGAAGGCTGTCTTTGTTCTGGGTGTGTACCTGTGTTAGCCTGAACTTCTCAGAAGGTTTTTTAGGGGGTGGGAGAAAGGTGCTATATTTCATGCATTTGGCTGTATAGAAGGCCAGAGGAGATCTGTTGTGGTGGATACGTGGCTTGCCTGAAGCCCTTTGGTTGAGCTGTAAATGTGCTTTATATCAGTTAGCTGCAGAGAGTTTATAAAAGCTCAAGGTATCTTGTGGATCAGTCTGGGTTTAGCGTTGATAGTTAAGTGACACTTGTGCTTTTCTTGCAGGAGATGCAGAACTGAAAGGCTCTGGCTTTTCCCACCTTGGAGGTGTTGATGATCTCATGGATGATGAACTGAGCACCAGGAAGTCTGGTGGTCGGGTAGTAACTGTAGAAACTGCTAGCTTGGATATTTATGCCAAGTATGTGCTAAGGAGTATATGTCAACAGGTGAGTCTGTCCCACCTCTAGATTTGTCCTTACCCCTTCTGCAGCGAGATATATCCCATATGATTGTGTTTGGCAGGTATTTCTGTGAAGAAGCTTCTGCCACATGATGATGCAAAGGATTGCTCACTGTTAGCAAAAACCAGAGGAACAAGCAGTTGTTAAGAACTGGGTGTTGCAGTATGCAGGGACTGCACATCCCCTTTGCTTTGGCAACAGCACAGGGCTCATGTACAAGAAGGGGAATGCTGGGAGTAGTTTGCTGAGGTGTCTGCTGGAGTCAAAGAAGATAAGACAGTTTGTTGAAATGATAAATGGTGCCTTTCAGAATGCAGCTTAAGTGTTGCTTGCAGCTTGACTGTTAATGTATCTCTGGACTTTGCAGTGCCCTGTTTAGTTAATTAAAGGAACAACAACAAAAATCTTAGCCTAATCGGACAGTATCAGTGTTTCTGTTCCTCTGTGGAAGACTGACATTTGAGGACCTGAACCCTGGCTAATAAGGTACTTGATTGCAGAATGGAGTGACTGTTACCACTACTGTATGAAAATGGGTGCTGCAGGTTGTCCTTGGTTGCAAATTTATTCTGTCAACAGGAAAGATGCAGTGTTACAATTTAAAACCTATATTCTGTATTACTAATGTGTAAACACAACACATTAGTGCTGTGTTGTCCTCGTGCTTTGTGATGGTGTTGTTCATTAATTGGCTAGCTATATAGCAGTGTCCCAGCCCACCAAAGAAGATTTGGAGCCACCTAGTTATGAGCATAAATTCAACATACTTGGTGTTACTGAAAACTGGCTTGCAGCATTGGCAGAAATAGGTACTTGCTGGTCCCAGTCTATATAAGAAGGACTCACAGTCGGTAGAAAGAGAATGTTTTTGTACATGAGGGAAGAGCAGTATCAGGTATCACTATTCATACCAGCTGTTGGCAGGACTGGTTATGCAGAAGTGAGCATTACAATACACAGCAGCAAGTACCACCAAATCATGCCAGAGCTGTAGGGTTCCTACAGCTGGAAAGGGCTGGTAAAATGATGCATTTAATATTGCCACCTCCAGAGTGACCAGTGGATGCTGCAGGACCCACACTATCAATTCTGGAATGTCTGTAGCGCGACTTAAATCATGGCTTGTGATTTCTGAAGCTCAGAAAATGCTGCATCACATATTCAGGTGTATGTTTTGTAATAGACTTCCTCATGAGGGGATGTGGAAAAGGAGCAGATGATAGAATTAAGTTAAAGGTTTCTTAGGTGCAAATGATTATGACTCAGTTGCTGCTCTGCCCTTAGACCTGTTTAAATGAGGAAACATAATTGTGACTGGCCTTTTGAAAAGGTTAATTTCATAGAGCTATGATAAACCACCACGGGAACCAAGAGGGAGGCTTGAGTCAAAGGTGCTAACTTGAATCTGGCAATAAGGATGGTGGGGTTGTCCACAGTGCTTGGAGAATGTGTTTGTAGTGCTCTCCTGGGAAGAGACGGATGAGCGGCTGTTTCAGTACTATAAGGCCTGCAGAGGTGGCTGTTTTGTAAAGAAATACTGCAGAGAGAGACTGGAAGTCCCTCAAGGTTGAAGATGGTAGTTGATTATACCAATAAGTGGATTAGAGATGAAGTGAATTCTTGCAGGAAGCTGAACAAGTGACATAAAAGGTCTTCCCAAGGATATGCATATTACGTAGGCAAGGAAGTGAAGTTTCAAGGGGTTATGATGTAGCAACAGTAAAAGAAGAAATATAGTAGGCATTGGATATGCAATAGGTCATGCGTATTGGCAAAGTGGAGACTTCATCTGGGATGAAGTTGAAGTTTTGGGCTGTGGATTCACAAAGATTTGAAACCAGAGATTTAGCCTTTTCAATCTTTGTGCTGTACTTAGTGCTTAGCATGCTGGCTGCTGCTGAGAGGGGCTGTTCCCAGCTTTCTAGGCTTAGCACCAGCACCTGTGTTTCATGAACTGGGTCCTCATCTTTTCTCCTGGAGTTGTCACTTCTCAGTGGAAGAATTTTCTGATCAAGCTCGCTCTGCAGCTGCAGAAGTGCTTGTGTAGCAGTCCTGTGTAGATTTAAATTTCATGAATTTGCTTAATTAATTTTCAATGTGAAAAAATCCTGCAGTGACAAGTGCTGCAGTTGACTGTAAATTGTGTGAAGAAGCACCTACCCCATGTTTGGTTTGGAAACTGCTGCCTTTATTTTTATTGTACATTTAGGGAGCACCTACTGGATTTGAGAGGCTGACAGTAATATTTTTCTGTCTACCTTCTCATGATTTGTGACTGTAAGCAACTGGGGTCCAGTCAGTTGTTTCCCCATCCAGGCTTTGAGAAGTCAAGTCCCTGTTTTTTACTAAGGATGGAGTGTTTTTTCCATCACAGTTTGCAAATTAAGAGGTGTACTTTTCTGTAAGATACGTATAGTCTTAGTGTAGTCTTAGCTGCAGCCCTGAATTTCTTAACGTAGGACAGCTCCAGGGCTTTGTTGTGCAGGAAATAGACCAAATAATTAAAAGCAATCCCTTCTGATCTTTTGAGCCCAAGCAGCAGTGTCGATGGAGCATGGGCATTGCAGGGACTCTGTACTGTTAAATCACACCAATATTTTATCAAAAGAAAGAGCAGCTACTGTGTTTCACCACTGCTGACTCGTCAGAGTTGATGTTTCCTCTGTTGTGATTGCTGTGCTGTGCCTGATGCCTGCTGAATCAGGATAGTACAGTTCATGAAGAGAAGTGATTATCAGGCATAACTGCACACTAATAAGGTTTTTATGAGTTTATGTTCCCTGCATCTGTCTGAGATTGAAAGCAGAGGCGCCAGCTTGGAGTCAGACATCAGTTTGTCTGTGCTGACTCTGTCTTCATCTTGCAGGAGTGGGTAGGTGAGCGATGTCTGAAGTCCCTCTGTGAAGACAGCAATGACTTGCAGGATCCTGTCCTGAGCAGCACACAGGCCCAGAGGCTGATGCAGCTGATTTGTTACCCGCACCGTCTGCTGGACAATGAAGAAGGAGAAAATCCTCAGCGCCAGAGGATTAAACGCATCTTACAGGTTCAGGCTTCTGGCAGTATCTGAGTGTCCTAGTAATTGCCTGATGTAGCATTAGAGTGGGGTTGTCCAAAATGCAGCCCTCTGAGGGGTCTGACATTCATTATTGCAGGAGCTGAAGGTGTGGGTTGAGGTACCTTGATGTGAGGTAAGGGCTCATGAAGTATGCACATGTGTGTTGCAGAATCTGGACCAGTGGACCATGAGGCAGTCCTCACTGGAGCTGCAGCTCATGATCAAGCAGACAACAAACAATGTGAGTTCCTGCTCAGAGGGACCATAGAGGAATGTGTGTTGACAGTGTTGAAGTGGCTACTTAGGTGCTGGGGAGGTGGCCTGGCAGAAGCAGGAATAGGGAGAAACTAAACTAAGAGGGTGTCAGGCCTGTAAAAACAAAGCATGAGAACGATGCAATGAGTCTGAGACCTGAAAAGCAGCAGACATGGGGAAGTTGGCAAACTGGGTTTGTACTGAGTTGAGTTGAATTGTGCAGGCCCTGTCAGTGGGTGCTTTTGGAGCAGGACTTTGCTATCTCTTCTTTCCTATCTCCAGGAGATGAACTCCTTGTTAGAAAATATAGCCAAAGCCACCATTGAGGTATTCCAGCAATCAGCAGAGACCAGCTCTGCTAGCTGTGCTGGCAATGGAGTCAACAATATCAGTAGCTCAGCAAGTGCTACACCTGCCAGTAACAAATCCAAACCCATCCTCAGGTAGGTGTAGTCCCAGTGTGCAGTTGCCTTGTATATAGAGAAGTCTGAATTGTATGTTGGATGGCAAACTGGCTTTCTCTCCTATGTTGTCACAGCTCCCTGGAGAGATCAGGTGTGTGGCTGGTGGCTCCCCTGATTGCCAAGCTTCCAACATCAGTGCAGGGCCATGTGCTGAAAGCTGCTGGAGAAGAACTGGAGAAAGGACAGCATCTGGGGTCATCATCCCGCAAAGAGCGGGACCGCCAGAAGCAGAAGAGGTGAGTCCTGGGGAAAGGGCAGACAATGCTTGCTGTGCTGATCCCCCAGCCTGGCAGCATAGCTCCAGCTCTGTTCTCTCTGCAGCATGTCCCTCCTAAGCCAGCAGCCATTTCTGTCACTGGTGCTAACATGCTTGAAAGGACAAGATGAGCAGCGGGAAGGCCTCCTCACCTCTCTATACAGCCAGGTTCAGCAGGTAGGTGTCTTGTTTCTTCCCTTAAGGGCTTGCTTCTCCAGCAAGGCTATTGGGCACGTCCTGAGGGATGCTGTCTGTCTGATTACATGCTCAGCGCTGCGAAGATCTTACCCTGGTTGGTATGGGATGCTTGAGCTGACCATCTCTGTCACTGGACAGTGGACAGTACAAACAGCTCTTTATAAACTTGAGCATACAGTTTGTGAGATCTGTTGTCTCTTGTACATTTCATAGATAGTAACGAATTGGCGGGAAGATCAGTACCAAGATGACTGTAAAGCCAAGCAGCTGATGCACGAGGCCCTCAAGCTACGACTGAATTTGGTGAGCAGTTGCACCAAACCAAATGGGATGAAGAGTTGCTTGATTCTGTCCTTTCTCTAGAGCAGGCACACACTGGAGGGGGCTATATATGTTCCGAGGCAAGGAAGTGGAGAGGCACTTGTGTTGCTTCTGGGTCTTGAGCTCTGAATGGGATAGAGTGCATCAAGAGAGAAAAACTCTCTTGCTGTATTTTGCCAGGATGAAATCCACAACAGAGCCTTGGCCTCTGTTTTGGAGATGTGCCTTCCCATTTCAATGCTTTTGCATTCCATAGCACTACTACTTGCATCTGAGGTTTGTCCTGCTGTCTGCAGTCTGGTTCAGCTCTCAGCAGGAATTGTTGTAGTACAGGAGTTGCTCTGGTTTAAGCTCCTTTCTCACTTCTAAATTGTAGTATTTCTTCATGTTCTCCTTGTGACTAAATTACTTGTCTCTGCCAGGTGGGAGGAATGTTTGACACAGTTCAACGCAGTACACAGCAGACAACTGAATGGGCTGTGCTTCTCCTGGACATCATCAGCAGTGGCACTGTGGACATGCAGTCAAACAAGTAACTTTCTGTCTAACTTCTAATCCATACACTTCTCAAGTGAGGCAGTTGTTAGCCTATCTCCTTTTCTCATGTGAGCTAGCAATCTCTCTAGATTATTTGTCAGAAGTACTGTGACAGCCAAAAGAGACTTCAGAGTAATAGCAGGCTACAACCTAGGTCATTGTATCCAAGTGCACTCTGGCATATCCAAAGCAAATCTGGCTTTGCAGTTGCACAGAGGTAAGCAGGGGAGAGCTGTTTTTTGGAGAAGCTGAATGGATAGACAGGAGGCCAGTCTTCATGTGCGATACTGCACTTGACTCAAGTGTGAGCACCCTGTGGTGAATAAGGAAAAGGAAGATTAGTGTGGGAGGTTAGTCTGAAGAGTGCTTGGCACTTCTGACTCTTGGCAGTCTAGTAATGTTTGGTGTTACTATGATGACAGAGGCTTTATATCTGCTTCTTGGTGGCTCTGACCTTTCTGCTCTCACCAACAGTGAACTCTTCACCACCGTGTTGGACATGCTGAGTGTTCTCATCAACGGCACCCTGGCTGCTGATATGTCTAGCATTTCTCAGGGCAGCATGGAGGAGAACAAGCGGGCATACATGAATCTTGTCAAGAAACTCAGGGTGAGGGACACCAACCCTGTATAGGAAGCAGTGTGTGATGTGTAGTGCTTGACAAGCTATGCAGGTCTACCCGTGTCTCACAAATGGTATTTGTCCTGTTGCTGCTGTTTAGATGAAGCAGTGAGGGTGACCCCAATGGCTCTGTAGGGCTGAAGGGTGAAAAGGTGTGAGGTAATGCAGGGTTGGAAGTAGACACCAAACAAGTGGCACAGGTGGGCTTTGGATGACTTTTCATGAGCAATTATTCAAGTCTTCTCTATTCCACTTGTGCAGAAAGAGCTGGGGGACCGGCAGTCTGACAGCCTGGAGAAGGTGCGACAGCTACTGCCACTTCCCAAGCAGACCCGAGATGTCATCACCTGTGAACCTCAGGGATCCCTCATTGATACCAAAGGCAATAAAATAGCTGGATTTGACTCCATCTTCAAGAAGGAGGTAAGTGAAGCATTTCTAGCATTTCATAACTCTTGAGTGCAGGTGTCACCTTGTCCTCTGATGCCTTGAGTCTACACAGCTTGAGAGGCATCTGTGTGTAGCACCTTGTTGCCTGTTAAGCTTGAAATGGCTAGCTGTACACAGACAAGTTGGCACATGACCATGTCCAATAAAGGGCAAAGCTGGGTGTTAACACTCAGTGATAAATGCTGGCCTTGAAAAGCTATTTAAACTTTGGTTTTGTACTTATGGCTATATAAAGCATAAAGAGAAACCTGTAATCTCTGTCATGTAAGTTACTGGGCAGTACCAGCGTGCAGAAGACTGGCAGAGATGGGATGATGGAGACTGGCAGTTGTTGATGAAAGTCTTTAGAAATTACTGCATGTGGAAGAGCAGGGACCATTAATAAGGGCTCAGGCTGTTTACTCAGATGCATGGAGTAGAGCCTGAAGAAAGTATTGAGTTTCCTGTACCCTCATAGGAGAAACAACAGGGACTTGGAGGTTCTTGTCTCTTTTGCTTTAAAGGGTTTGCAAGTCTCTACAAAGCAGAAGATTTCCCCTTGGGATCTGTTTGAGGGCTTAAAGCACTCGGCCCCACTCTCCTGGGGGTGGTTTGGGACAGTCCGGGTGGATCGCAAGGTGTCTAGGTTTGAGGAGCAGCAGAGGCTTCTTCTGTACCACACGCACTTGAAACCCAAGCCCCGCAGTTACTACCTGGAGCCATTGCCACTGCCCCCTGAAGAGGAAGAGCCTCCTACACCTGTGGCTTTAGAGCCGGAGAAGAAAGCAGCAGAACCAGCCAAATCTGATAAAACAAGCTCCAATCCTGCCACCTCTACTGAAGAACGCAAGAAGAAACAGAGCAAAACCAAGAAACGCAACCAGTCTGCCAACAAAACTGAGGTAATTGATTGCCCAACAGCTATGGGCCTCCCCATCTCCTAGTTACAGAGCACTCTTCCTGAGAAGTCTGAGAGTGGTATAATGGTGAAGATGGGATGTGTTTCCTCTCAGCTGGGAGTGCTGGAGCTCTGTCTCACTCTCTCTAGCCTGCAGCAGAAGAGACATTTCCTTAATACCTGATGGGAGGGAAGAAGGCTGCCCAGTTCAGATAGCATCCTGGGCCTTCCTCCTGTGGACTTTGCAACCCTTTCATACTCTTCATCTGTGAATTCCCAGTGGACATTGATCTTTTGTTCCTTCTTTGTCCTTGCAGGATTTTGTCTTGGGCCCTAGCCGAGTGGTTTCATATGGAGTTGGTATGCCTACAGATCTCTTGCATCACCAGTCAGGAAGCACTATGTCAAGGCTGGCATATGGGCAATCACCAGTTGGTCTCTATGCCCAGAATCAGCCTCTTCCAGCAGGTAGGTGCACAGGAGAGGTGAGTGTATTGCACTTTTTTGAGAGCCTCTTATAAGAACCACTTCTGTGAGATGGTCCTATGCAGGTCCCTACACTTCCCCCTACATCTCCCTCCCACTTTTGCTGTCATGTGTCTAGTGATGAGCAGTCATTCTGGATCAGCCATAGCATGTGACTTGACAGCCTTTTTCTCTCTCTTGCAGGTGGCCCTCGCCTAGATACATCCTACAGACCTGTACGTATGCCACTGGGGAAACTAGTTCAGAGTCGTCCTCCCTATAGTGGTGTACTGCCTCCAGGGATGGGGAGCATGATGGGCATTGACCCTTCTTACAAGCCAGCAGTGTACAGACAGCAGGCTCCAGTGTCTCAGGGACAGATACTGAGGCAGCAGCTTCAAGCAAAGCTGGTAAGTCAGTGCTGTGCTCTTGCTAGACCCCACAGTACAGCAAGCTCAAGCTGTTTGGTTTGCTGGGATTGCTGTCCCTCCTAGCCAGAGCTCTCAAACCCTATCTGTTTCTGCCTGAAAAGTTGGTGTCTCTGTCTATTCTTCTGGTGCAGCACTGTGTGTATCACCTGCTTTGTGGGCCCATGTCACTAACATGGTGGAAGCTGTCACTGAGGTGGACGGGGGCATCTGTGGCAGTGAGAGGGGCACATCACATCCTGGCTATGGAGGGGTAGGGATGTTAGTGGCCTGTGTGTCCCAGGCTGGGGTGAGGCAGAAGTCATTAGCATCTGCATGCTGTGTAGCAGCCCCATACGTTTAGCAATGAAGCTACTTGTCTGGTTTGGTGGGAGCTGCCCAAAAGAGAATGGCAGTGTCCTGCCCTTTGGAGATGTTGAAAAAAGTGTTTCCCTGTGGCCTTCCAGCAGGGCCAAGGCATAATGGGGCAGCAGCCTGTGCGCCAGATGGCTCCAACCCCATCCTATGGAGCACTGCAGCCCTCCCAGGTAAGTGACGGTGACCACAGGTAAGACTGGCATCTGACTCCAGCACAGGGCAGCATCTTCATTTCTGCTGCCAAATTCTCATTTACTGAGCACCATGAATCTGAATCCCAGAGATGGGCAGCCTTGTGATAGTATTTACAAGAGGCTGATGTCCTCTTGTCCCAGATCTCTTTTGTACCTCTGACCACAGGACTGAAAAAGGCTTTTTGTTTCATTTCAGGGTTACACATCTTACGTCTCCCACATAGGCCTTCAGCAGCATCCCTCCCAGTCAGGCACAATGGTACCTCCTACCTACTCTGGCCAGCCCTACCAGAATTCCCACCCCAGCTCTAATCCTGCCCTGGTGGATCCTGTTAGACAGATGCAGCAGAGACCAAGTGGCTACGTACACCAGCAGGCTCCTGGCTATGGGCACACCTTGGGCAATACACAGAGGTACCTCCCACCCTACTGGATGTTAATAAGCTGTATTTCATCAGAGAACCCTAATGGCAATTCAGGAAGAGCCTGTTCTCTGCTGAGTTCACAGCATCTAAGTCCTTTGCACCCTCAGGGGGACATCTTTCTCTAACTTTCAGTCCTGGAAAGAAATAGAGAGGATGAAATTTGGAGATGCTACTAGTTGCAGGCAGGAGGCAGTGTTAGCAGCCAGAGAAAGAGGTATTGGGAAGTATGAGAAAAATTACCTGAGAAAGTTATAATTTTGGTTTTAGTAACCAGCAGATCACCATCAAAGGGCTAGATATGGGATTTCCGCTGCCTCTAGGCAGACATAAATCCAGCATGGAAACCATGCAGAAAAGGGGGCCAAGGACTGTTACTTAGGGCTTCTAGAAAAACAGGTTGGGTTAAACCCTTAAGAGGTCCTGGTGTCCCTCATCTTTCTGCAGAGAGGCAGCATGGATTGCAAAAGGGGCTGTTTGAGCTGCCTTATTGATGACAGAAGGTGGGTTTGGATTAACAAAGCTGGCCACCCATCAGTGTTTTACTCCATGAGCTTGTCCTTTTCTCTTGCAGGTTTCCTCACCAGTCAATACAGCAGGCCCCCATGATGAGCGGGATGAACCATTTGGGTCCCCAAGGAGTCCCCTCAGGAATTCGACCCAGCCAGATCCTGCCTGACCAGCAGCAGCAGCAGCAGTTCCTGAGGCAGCAGCAGCAACAGCAGCAGCAGATGCTGAGGGTGAGTGGTTGCTGGCAAGAGAAAGGCTGCTGGACCTAGAGAAGGCTTGCTCAGAGCTGCTTACCTCTGTATCAGCGACACTCTGCTCTGCTCCTCTGAGTCAGGAATAATGTCAACTCTGTTCAGGCTTGTCTGTAACAATTTGCTAGGTGGTTCTTCCTTAGAACTGGCCATTTGAGATGGAGACACGCGCTGCACTGCCTTTTGCCAATCACCCAGCATGAGCCAAAGGGAAGTTAGTAGCAGTAAAGGTCTGCTTAGTCTGCTGTGGCCTGCAGCCATCTCTTCCTCCTCCAGCTGAGCCAATAAGATTGTGCAGAAAGCTAGCTGTTAATGTTGTAGAAGCTAGAAACAAAGTGAAAATCCCCTTGCCCCACACAAGACATAGAGTTGTTTCTTACAAGATCATTTTTAGGACTATAGCTGCGTTTTCACAAGATCAAAATAAGCACTGGTTGCAGTATTCAGTGGCAGGAAATCTGGTGTGAATCAGTCCTTGCACTGCACATCTAACAGTGGATGGTGAAAAACTGGTCTAAAGTGAGTTTTTTAGACCCAACTCGATTTGAAGAAGTTCAGAGGTATGTGTCAACAGACATGAGTATTCCATGGATTTGCATTGTGGTCTTAACAAACATTACATGTTTATATGGTGTACAACTATGAATACGTTTCTTGGAGTTACAGAAATGTTTTGAACAGTCAGGAACACAGAAATAGTTTGGTTAGTTGATGAGTTGCAAGGTTTAGCAAACCTGTAGAATATGGGGAGACTTTACATGGCACAGAGTGCTAAGGCTTTGTGTTCTGAGAGGGACCTGGGTGAGACAGTGGTTCCTGCAGTGAGCTGCAGTCCACAGTATATGAGAATTGCTGGCTTGCACTGGACAAGAGACTGACCATAGGATGGTCAGCAGCTTTTAGTGCTTTTGATGAGTAGCAGCACCTGACTGTTCACTTGGTTTCTTTAAGCATTCTCCATCAGTCATATTTAGGAAGAAAACATGTCTCGGACAAATTGCTTGCACTTCTCCTGGCTCAGTAACTTCATGTAAACCTTTAGCTTTCAGCTGACATTGCTTGGATGCTTAAAAAAAATGTGGAGTGCCTGAAATCTCCCCTGTTACTGAGTCTTCTGCTGTGTTATCAGAGGCTTACCAGATGCAGAGCAGACTCCTGGTGCTTGGGTTGACTGTCATGGTGCAGTGGCTTGTAGAAAGGACAGATGGCCTTTTGGTTTATCTTGCATGGGTTGGTAGCCATCTGTTGCAAGAAGGTAGGATATGAAATCAGGAGAGGTATCCTGGCTCATTTAGTGAGCCATGTGCTTTCTTGTGAACCTAGGTCATAGCATCCATTTCAAGAATCTGAGTGGCCAAACTGGTTTAAGATGAAAATTCAGAGGCTTTTTTACAAACTCGTTCCCTTTTGCCTTTCAATCCTTGATCCAAACCTCAATGCATTTGTGACTGCTTCTTGTATCCAGTTATTATTGTCTGCTCTGTCCTACTGTTTACTGGCTCTTCTTTCTCTCTGCTGCTTACCCAATGTATTCCTAAGCAGCATTTGCAGCTCTCATAGGTCCAGGTTTTTCTAACCTCTTCATAAAATTCTGTCCCTTCTCTTGATTGTACTTTTGTCTGTTTTCTGAGTCTGTTCAAGGTCTGAACCTTACCCTTTTGAGCCAGTGGTTGAGACTGTACCTAGCATCCCCATGGTGGTTTTCTGTGATATCATTAGTGGTTTTCTAGATCTGCTAGAAAGTCTCTGTTGATTTAGAGTTCCAAAATACAGTTGGCAGGTGGGAGAAATGTCTGAAAATTAGGAGGAATTTAAAACACTGAAGAACAGTAGGTATATTCTGACTCCAAGTCCAACATGCTGAATATTCTTCTCACCATAACTAGTTCTGTCAACATCTAGGTTGGAACACTGCGTTCAGTTTTATCTGCATCCTTTTACTGAAGTGCAGCACTGTCTGGCGTGAGGGGCAGAGAAGGGTGGCAGCAAGATAAATCAAGGAGCTGGGGAATGTGACTGAGGTGGAAAGGCTGAAATAGCTGGGCACTGAGCTGAAGGGGCAGAGACAAGAGGAGAGAGATCACCAAAGTTCTTGTCTTCAAAAAAAAAGCCAAAACCCCCTTATTGTGCTTTGGCTGGAGGACAAGAAATGGTCTTCAGTCATAACACTGGAGAGTCAGGGTAGAGGTTAGGGAAAAGAGTAGCAGGAGTGTGACCTGCAGTGGATTGTGTAGGGAGGTTGTAGGAGCTCTGTTGCTGCTTCTGGGAAATTTTTGAGGGCAGGTCAGGCAAATACTCAGTGAAGCCAGTATTGCTGATCTTACCCAGGAGGCAGGGGAGGAACCAGCTGACCTCCTGAGGTAGCTCTTAGTAGTTTTCTTTTTTGGTTTCTTGTTTGCTGCTGGTCATTCCTCAGCTGACCAGTAGACTTGTAGCTCTCTTCCTGCCATCTGTCAGTATCTAATCCTGCAGAAAAGCTTTACTTCTCTGTTACTGCCCCTGTATTTCTTGCCATTTCTCAGCCCAGGGCAGGGTCCTGGTGACATTTGGGCAATTTAGGTACCTGTAGAGAAACTGGTGTAAGAGGGTTACGTTGCTGCATGGAACATCCTTCCTCCTTGTGGCCTTCCTGTGCCCTGTTGCTGTGTGTATTGCCCAGACAGTTCCCTGATGGTCCCTTTTTTTTTTTGTCTTCACAGCAACAGCAGCAGCAACAACAGCAGCAACAACAGCAGCAGCAACAGCAGCAGCAACAGCCACAGCCACCCCAGCCACAGCAGCAACCCCAGGTCTCCACAGTGCCTCAGCCACAGGCGCAGGGCCAGCCCCCAGGGCTGGGGATGCAGGCTCTTCCCCCCCAGCAGCCTATTGTGAGTGTTCACTCAGAGGCAGAGGGACATGATAGTCCAGCACAAAGCCAGCAGTGCTCCACCTGCATCCCCCCTTCCCCTTCCCCTGCACTTCCCAGGGCTCTGTGTGTGCCAAGCCTGATGCTGTGGCTATAATGACACTTCTTTCTTTGCAGTTCCAGCGCCAGGGCCTTCAGCAGACACAGCAGCAGCAGCAGACAGCTGCTCTGGTTCGACAGCTCCAGCAGCAGCTTTCCAGTAAGCCTTAGTGCTCTTGATCCTGTCTCTTGTCTCCACCCACTGTTTTCCATTGTAGGTACCCTGGTGTAGAGAAGCAAGGCTAAGCCTTGGTCCATCTGAGGCCACAAATGATGCTGACAGAGAGGTGGCATCATGACTTAGAGCTCCTGGCCCAAGGGGACACAGTAGCTGGGCAGGCAGTGCTTGCCAGCTTATGAGAGCCTTCCAGATGCTCCTGCTGCTGCCTGCAGAGGGATGAGGGAGCTGAGCCTTTTTAGGGACTGCCACAGAGCTTGCCCAAAAGGAGCCAGTCTGAAGCTTTAAGGCATCCAGAGGTATTTCTTCTGCTGCTGCTGACCTCCGAGTGGCACAAGGAGGCTGTAATCCTGGGGCACTCACTTGGTGGATGACCCAGAGATACTGTATTCATGTTGTTATCATGACAGGACTTCTTGGAGGCGTGGAGGGTGTTCTGGGAAGTCTTACTGCACGTTTGCTGGGTTTGAAGTGTTATGTGGGCCTCTGTGGCTGCCAGCACAGACAGGGTAATGGCATAGATGGTGTTCAGTCTGGCACTGTCTTCCTATAATCTGCATTGAACTACTGGCTGGGGAATCTAGAAACAGAACCCAGTGTCTGTGCTGTTCCCTTCTGAATGGCCTGCTGTTTTACTGTCACCTTCCTGGCTTTTCTGCCATAAAAGTGATAGACATGCTATGAAAGTGCCCAGAAATGGACTGCCAGGGGTTTTGCAGTGCATTAAGTGTGAGGCTGTGCTAAGTGTGTGGAATGGGGACTTGGAAATTGTGCTTGTGCTTGTTCCCTAATGAAAAATTTGTAGTCCTTGTGACCAAAAAAAAACCCCTCCCCAAAGCAGCAGTTTTAAGTGCTGAGTTTCCCACTGGTCTGATTCACAAACCACAAGTCTGTGTGAGGATTGCAGCCAGGACATTCAAGTACAGCAAGACTTCATATAAGAATCTAAATGTATAATAGCAGAAGAGCCGTATTTTTGTGTGCTCTCTGTACAGCAAAGAGCTGGTTTACATGGGCCATGTATCAGCATGCAGCTTCCATGCTTCCTTAATGGGTTTGCGTCAGTTCCGTCTGGAGTTCCTTTTTGTAGTGTCTGGGATGGGGTGGAAAGCAGTACATAAACCAAGAACAGCTTGTGGGAGAGGGACAAGAATACTGTGGCCCCAGGATAGACTCTGTTAGGAGACTCCAGGGTATCTCTGAATGTGCTGTTGTCCAGCAGAGTTGAGAAGGAGAGCAGGCTAACCAGGTTACACTGGTCTCCTTTTACTTAATCTGATTTAGGATCAGGCATGCTGATGGGGTTTCAGGAAAGAATGACAGAGTTCCATTGTAACAGGACAGTACTGAAGTGTCCTGTGAGCACTGTGCATCACAAAATATCGGTCCCGGCAGTCTGGAAGTTCATGATGTTCTTGAATACAACTTTACCATGTTTCCTGCCCCTTTCATGCTATCTGGAAGTCCTTTAGCATGTTACTTCATTTGTACCGAGATACCGACAGGCCAGGATGGTTGTCTCTGGAACCTTCACTGGCTTTGGTTTCTGGGTGTGCCTTTTCTGGGTGGATGAGTGTTTGACACTGGCTGAGCAGTTGTGTGCCTGCAGGTGCTGTGGGATGTTACAGGGATCTTCTGATCTTCCAAATCAGAAAGAACTTATCCCCAAATTCACCCTCCCAGCTCCCTGCCACCTCTCAGGGTTTTGTGATGGTGTACCAATTCCACCACAAGGGATAGGGAGATTGCTTCTGGAGGAGCTTCAGCATCAGAACTGGCACATTATCTGTGTCTTCCTCAAAGAATGTGGGTCTTGACTATGGTGCTGCTTCAAGGCTCAGAGAAATGAGCAGAGCAGAAAGTGCCATAAAGATCATACTTCATGCTTGTGACATGCTTGTCGTTCTGTGCTGGTGGTGTTGTGAGAGGGATCTCTTTCCTGAACCAGACCTTGTGACTGTCTAACTCTGTCTTGACCTCAACAGATACACAGACGCAGCAGAACAACAACCCATTTGGACGCTACTGATCTGTGGCACTTCAGCCTGATCCAGGAGGCAGACGTCACTGTGGACTGCACACAGCCTCTCCAGCCTGACCCACAAGCTGGGGCTGGCCCAAACTTTGTCCTTTGGCCAGTGCTGCTGCTGCTTGTCTCACAGGGAGGTGCCAGGAAGATGGTTTTGTTGTACAGAGAAAGTGTTTTTACTATCCAATTTCTACAGATGTTTATGGAGATCCCTTGTGGCTCATAGTCTCCCTCCCCACTTTAGTTTCAGTTTTTACTCGGTTTTTAGTATTTTTGTTAAAATAATGATTAAGACATTGTAAAATTTTGTATTTAATTTATACCAGATGAACCCTGTACTGCAGACATTCTTGAATGAATACAGAGAGCTTACTTTGCAAAAGAAGTGCGTATTCGAACCTACCTTTCCTCCTCAGCACCCCACCCCACACAGCCCCACAGCACCTCTACGCATGGTCTCTTTTTCTCAGTAGAACTAATGTATGCCTTTTCAGCTTTTGTGAATGGCTAAACAGTTTGGTTTGGGAAGGAAAGCCCTTCTTCCCCGTTTGTTTCATGAGCTGGCATTCATGTGCTTGCAAGGCTTTGTGCAAGCTTTGTAGGATTTGCATGGTCCAGAGTTTTACTAGTGGCATGTTCCACCAGGACAAAAGTACAAAGCAAGGTAAAAAATTACCTTGCATTGCAGGGTAATCCTGAGCCTTGACAAGCCCAGCTTCCCAGGCACAGCCAGTACTGAGGCTCAGGTTGGTACCACTGCAGTCTAGGAGGAGCTGCAGACCAAATACGCTCACAGTACTTTTTTCGCAGCACAGTTTTGCTAATAAGCACCAAAGCTCCTCTGTTCACTCCTTCCTGACAGCCACAGTGCTTTGTCTGGATGGGTAACATGCTGCATTCTCAACTTTTGACCTGGTTAATGCAGCATGCTGGCATGGAGTCATATCTCTGTCTTTACAGCAGCTTGCTCTAGCTTAGTGCTCTCTGTTCCTGCTGGCTGTTGGAACCTGGCAGCCACCATCTCTAGCACCTTTCTTCTCTCTTTGGTTCTTCCTTAGCAATTTCTTTATGGACCATTTGACCTGTGGTTCCTCTGGTAGCTTTTCTTGACCAATGTCTTCTGTCCCATCTATGTGGGGTAGGGTGAGGTTCACAGGGACTTATTGAAAAATTACCCTTGATCTTAATCACATAACAGTTTTGTAGGGTAGGCCACAGCAAGAAGGCAAGTTTAGGGAGCGGAGAGGAAGAAGGGATGCTGGGGCTCTAGCCCTCAGACCTATGTGCTGGCAGATATTCCTCTGTTTGCTGCCCTAAGCACTGGATCTGCTCATCTCACACTGCATGTCCTCTGTATCTCTGTAGGCTCTTGCCACCTTATTGCAGGTGTGGTAGAAGATGTTGCTGGCCAGGTGTGATGGAGATGGGCACTCTTCCCTGTTCAGGAGGCGTGCGCAGGGCTGTTTCCTCTGTGCATCCCTGCTTGTCCCCTTCTGTAAGGATCAGGCTGGGAAGCATCTAGGAGCTGACTGCAAGGTCCCCTCACACCCCAGGGGAGGCATGTGCCAGGGGCTCTGCTTTCCTGCAGCCTGTGCTGGGTGCCCCGGAAGATGGAAGCCCTGCTCACTGCTCTGGAGGAGGGCTGGGCTGGGCAGGAGTGCCTGGGGCCAGCAGAGCCCACTCTGGGCAAGCTGGGCACTGGCTGTGGCCAGAACAAGCCCCTTTTCCTGGTGTGTGCAGCTGGGGCTTGCAGCTCCCTCCTTGCCAGCCCTGGGAGGCCGCTGGGTCTGTGCCAAGTGGCATCTGCATCCACACGATGTCTGCATCCATGCAGTGACAAAGGTGGGAGGAGGAGGGCTCTGCAGCAGCCAACACTGGAGTGGGGTGGCAGGAGACAGCGCAGCTCTGGGCAGTGATGCTGGAGAGAATGGAGTCGGGTGCTGCCCTCCTGCTTTGTGTCTGGTGGAAGCACCCCAGGCCTGCTCAGCCTCTCTCGGGGAAAGGGGTTGATTTCTCTCTTCCTGGGGCTGGGTATCGATGTGGGATGAGCAGGACTCCAGAGCTCCATTGTGGTGGCAGACCCAGGGCTCCCACTCTTCAAGAACCTCTGGCTTCCAGAGATTTCCAGGGGGGGCAGGAGGCTGCAGCATGCTGTGGGATGGGCATGCTGGGAGCTGTGTTCTGCCCATGCTGACTGCATGCCTCGGAGCCACTGTTGCTGTGCTGCACATTAGCGCTGAGCAGCTGCAGCTTTCAGCAGGTCTGATGGCTTCCAGCCCTCCTCTAAATGCTGCTTGTGAAAGAGCCGGAGGCAACCGTGGCCGGAGGGGTTCATTAGATGCTGCCCATTGAGTAATGTGAGCAGCTGCCCTGCTGTGGTCACTGGCCCGGGGTGGCAATGTTTGTTGCTGGTTTCCTGGGGCAAGGGAGCAGCCCCAGGGGGTGCCTGGGCAGGGTCCATAAGTAGTGTGGGTCCAGCAGATGGAAAGAAGCCCGAGGCTGCACAAAGGCTTGGCATGGTGGGGTGACGGGTGGACAGGAGCAGGCTGTGTCCCATGCACTCCCCCACCCACTCTGCCAGTGCCCAGTGCTCCCAGTGTGGTGCCCATGGTACACCATGACCCTGTCCTGGGCTGGTTTTGCCTGGCAGTGGAACAGAGGAAGCCTGACCTGCTGTGGGGCAGCTCTGCACTGGTCCAGGGGCCCCTTCAAGATGCTTCTCAGGGCTGATGAACCCTTGCGGGCACTAGGCAGGGTTGTGCATCCATTCCACAAGGTGCTGGACCATGTTGCCTGCTCAAGGATGTACAGAGTTGGCGATGCTCTCACCCTGGGTGTAACAAGCCAGCAATTGATCAAGCTGCCGCCCACGGTCCCTGGAAGAAGGTGAGGGACAGGAGAGCTCGGACCTGTTCTGCAGCAGGTAGAAGGTGCTAGGGCTGCTGAAGCCCAACCAGAGCAGGGTGCAGGGGATCTCCTTGTGGCTGGATGTTCAGCAGCTGAGCGTGTGCGCTGGCGGCACACGGGAGCGCTGCTTAAACATGAGCAGCTTAAACGGGAAGCGGCGGCTGCTCTGCAGAGCCTGGGTAGGGTCTGGGCTGCAGCTCTTCCAGCAGGAGCGAGGCAGAGCCCAGCTCCCCTTGTCGGGATTGGAAGACGTGGAGGTGTCTGCGGGTAACTGCGTGTCCTTTTTGATCAGACATCGCAGCTGCCTCTGTCCTGGCTGCAGCAGAGAGATGCAGAGACTAGACGCATCCAGCAGGATTCAGATCCATGCCCTGTTTCAAATGATCTCTAATCCCATCCGGCAGCACTGGAGCAGAGGTAGCCCCGCCATGGGCAGAGGCAGGCTGGAGGAGAGGCGGCTCCTGCCAGTAGGCTCCGAGAGAAGGGAAGACATTCCCCACAGGGGAAAGGGAAATGACCAGAGGTGCTGGGTCTTGCTGCACGGTGCTGCTGGGGCCTGTGGGGCTGCGGCTGCTGAGCCCACAGCCCTCTGCGTGGCAGGGGATGGGCAGGCACCTTTGCCTGGCCCCAGGGCTGAGGCTGGGATGGGACATCCCTTACTGAGGTCTGGCCAATTCTCTCTGAAACAGCTAGGAGCTGCAGAGCAGTGGTAGAGACTGGGGCTGCTCCCCTGGCATGGGGCTGGAAGGTGTGGGATGCTGCGGGTGCAGGCAGGTGCGCCGGGGCTACAGAGCCTGGAACTATGCGGAACGGGGGCACAGGACCCATGCAGAGAAGCGGGAGAGGGTACAGGATGCAGCGGGGCAGGGTTTTGGATTCCTGTGGTGGTGCAGGTTGCTGGGGTGGTGAGGGATGGCGGTGTGGAGATGCCCGGGGTGCTGCAAGAGGCCCGGGTGGCAGAGATTGCCGGCGTGGGGATGCTCCTGCAGACGGGGTCGTTCGCTAGGGATGCAGCGCGCTCCGGGGTGTGCGGGTGTCCGGTCGGGACTGGGGGGTCACGGTGGCCGGAGGATGCCGGGGAGTGCGGGGCCAGGGCAGCCGGCAGCGAAGGGGTGCCGCGGCACGGCCCCGCCCCCGCCCACCCCCGCCCGCCCCCGCG
>WYDI02004449.1:0-18689 GCA_009867235.2 Psittacus erithacus | reverse complement strand
CTGGGGGAGTTGTATTCTTTCGTTTCCCTTCCCCATCCCTCTGGGAGCCGAGGGGGGGGGGGGCAGTGAGTGGGCTGTGTGGCAGGCCTTAAACCACGACAAGCTATTAAACATATGCATCTGCCTGGAGGAACAGTCAGTCTGTACTCTGAAGTCCTCTGACTCTAGACAAATATAATCTTTTCCCCTGAAAATTAGTATATTTTAGTAAGCAATTTTCATTATATTAAGTGTGGCATCACATCTTGGAGATGCAAATTACTTTCAAAGATCAGGTTAATCTCCTGTGTTTGACTGATGCTTTGCCTCATTGAAAAGGAAATGTTCTTTTACCTGCTTTTGCAGACTCAGTGTTTGCTCCAACGAAAATGTCTCTTTTCTTGAATCTGCTGTCATAGTACATTTAATATTAGTCTGCATCTTCCTAAATGTACTTACTTAGTTCAAACACGTATTGCAGGCAGCCCATCACTGGCTCCTGACCGAGGTCAGTAGTTCCAACAGCATTAAGCACTTCACCATGACAAAAGGAGCAAAAGGAGTGACAGTAAACTGCAACATAGGTATAGAATCATGAAAGAGTTAGGGTTGGAAAGGACCTTAAGATCATCTACATCCAGTACATTAAAAAAAAAAAAAAAATTTCAGCTATGAGATCACAGCTATCAAGCCTTTTAAATACTCAGACTTGTGCAACACTTTTTGTGGAACATCTGGATTGCTGATACATGAATGATGTAAGTCTGTATCATCCACATTTCATAATCAGAAACCCAGGGACTGAAATAGACCATTCGGGGGAAACATTATGAGTAAATTCAGTCCAGTCCAAACATTTCCCTTTAAAATTCCTTGTGGTCTCCCTCTGAACCAAGTGGAATCTATTGAAGTATTTTTTAAAAAAAAAAAAAAGTTATTCTCTTTATGATACAGAAAAACTGTATTTGAAGCACAAAATATGTTTCCCCAGTACTGCAAAGTTCTGGGATAAAACTGGAATACCATGTTTAACTTTGAGTACTGTGCTTCAGAACAGGTGGGCACTAATTAAAGAAAGTTCAAAGGAGAGCAGAATGGTGATAAGCAATCCAGAAAAAAAAAATCCCCAGAAGAAAAGACTGAATTAATTGAGTTTCCTTTATTTAGAGTTGGGGAAACTTGAGGAGATAAAAAATAACAGTGTTCATATATGCTAAAGGTTTTCACAAAAAGTAAGGTTCTGCACACTTATGAGGAGTAGAACGAAAAGGACTGAGCTAAAATTTAAGAAAAATGAAATTACCTGGAAGGCAGGCTAAGCACTGAAATATGAATGACTGGATTCTGTTAAAAGCAAGACAATAATCTACCAGTTTCCATTTCTGTGTTTAGAAGCACCAAGCTGGGGTAGATAAACTTGTAAGGTGTCCATCCCCATGAATTATTTTCTCTTTGTTTACTATTCCGGAGGCAATCATGCCTTCTACTTTACTAATATTCAATACGCAGGGCTTATAAATACATTAATGTATGTGTATTCAAAGTAAGTAGCAGAAGAATCCAAAGCCTCTAAGAAAAATTAGATCAATTAATAAGTAACATCATAAAATTAAACATTTATGTGGGTTGTATATTAATTAAAAATCCCTAATTCTAGAAAATGTGGGTAATCACTGTGTAAGGAAAGAAAGCAAGTAGTGGTTTATAACTTGGGCCTAGTTTATGTATTGCCCTTTAAGTATAGCTTCCCAGAGAACAAGAATAGTCCATTCCAATGGACAAAATGTCAAGCAGGCATGGCAGAAGGCGAGCATGGATGAACATGGTGCTTCCTGATTGAACTGAGACATGACAAGGAAATACACAGATGGTGGATACAGAAACAGGCTACATGGAAGTCATACAAAGACACTGCCTACTCATGTAGAAATGGAGTGAGGAAAGCCAAAGCTTAGCTGGAGCTGATGCTAGCAAAGGAGGTGAAGGGCAACATGAAAGGTTTCTCTGAGTACACTGTCAGAATAATGGCTAGGGACGCAGTTGGGTAAGGGACCTGGTGATAAAGGTAGCAGAAAAAGACTTTTTCAGAAGGCCTTATTCTTTGACTTTATGACTCCAAAGTTCTGAACATATTCAGTAAATCAAGGAATTATTTGAACTACTAAACAAAGTTAAATTAGAACACTATTTTAAAAGAAATCAAGCTGATAACATTAAAGTGAGAAAACTAATACCTGAATGTAAAAAAAACCCCACCAAACCAGACCAAACCAAACACGGCAATGTTTGAAAAATTATGAAATGAAAAATCTCCATGTTAGAAAAGTAAAATTATGCATAGCATATCAAAATTTTATATTCAATCATAGAAGAATATAGATTTCATCTACAAGGCTCCTAATGCAGCCTCCTTCCTCTTTTAATTCCAAGCCTAACCTGCATGCTAAAGCAGGTTTCTCAAGGCTTTCTACAGTGAAGTTTTGGAAATTAGCAATGATGAACAACCCACAGCCTCTTTAGGATACCTGTTCCAAGACTTAGTAATTTCCAAGGTATTTTTTTTAACTCATAGATACTTGGAATTTTCTTTGCTACAAGTTGTCACCTATGCCCTTATGCTGTGCCTCTGAAAGCAGTCTGGGTGCATCTTCTTTGTTGGCACGGGAGTCACGGACAACGCTTAGATGACCAATGTGATCAAGCAGATGCCATTTTATTGCAGTTACACTGGGTTATTTATACAAGATCCGTGTTGCTTCTAGGTTAAACACCCCTAGTTACAAGCTGCTGATTGGTGTAAAGCTTACAGGCTACAATTGTTCTTACGTTGTTACTTAGTTTCTTAGCTCAGGGCTAGCTCCCTATCTCAAGGTTTCCTCCTCACTCCTGAGGCCTTTGTTCCTTGTTCTTGCTTTTTGCTGACTTCCCAGCTTCAGCAGTTTTACTTTTCTAGGTTGTCCTTAGCTCACCCTAACCTTTGGCCTACTGTGGCCTGCTGCTTATTGCTAACCATTGCCAAGCCCTGCCACTGCTCGCAAACTATTGTCAACACTGTTGCTAAGTCCTGCCACTGCTCACAAACTTTTAACTACCCACACTTCTTTATGCCCCTTTAAGTAGTGAAAGATTACAGTTAGGGATCTTTTCCCTCTTTAGCGCTTCCTTCTGTAGTTTAAACATGAAACTCCATTGCTCCAACCTCTTCTTGTACATTGTGTCATTCATCTCCCTAACCAACTTAGTAACGCCCCTAACTGGACTTGTTCCAGTATGCTGTCACTCATAATATTATGAGGGACCAAAACAGAGGACAGTATTCAAGATGAAGCTTCACAAATACTGAATAGAGGAGGAAAATCTCTTTTGTCAGCATTCTTGCTAATGCAGTCAAAAACCTGGTGAACCTTCATCACCACAGCGGTGAGCTGCAGCCTCATATTCAACTTGTTCTTGACCAGAACCCATAGACCCCTTTTTTTTTTTATCCTGCAGATATGTTTGTACCTAGTTGTCACAAGCATATGTGAATAAAGGAGGATTTTTCTTTGCTGAACTTGGAAACATATGATACATTCTTTCCTGACTGATTCCAAAATGCCTGGATCTCATCCAGTATTTTGAAAGCCAAGAAAATAGCAAATAACCTTGGGCAAAAATGCTATCAAATGTAGTTAAATAAGTAACACATCTGTATTATTTATCATTAAATGTCTATATTTTGTTTATATAAAAATAAGAAATCAGAAATTTATTACAAGTTAATAGGAGTCATATGGTTCAAATAGACACTCCATTTCCTACAGCACTGTTAAGACTTTATAGCATGTGCAAGCTGGGTAAATTGCAACAGCATTTTTCTCAATTTGCAAATTAAATCATATTAAAATCACTGGCAAACTGCCATTATAATATTTTTGCTATCTTGGCTTTTCCCGTTTCCTCTCTGTAAATGCTTTTGGTATGAAGCTATGTTGTTATGTGCCAGCACAGTAGTTCCCTCAGTCCTTGAAGTGCAGACACATGTTGGCACTTACCCATCTCTAATTTTGTCAGAGTACTTCACTTTCTCTCACAGCATTCTTCCTGGCACAGATCTTTGCCAGCTACTGACATAAAAACAACTGGCAAAGAAAAAAAATCTAATAAAATTACTTTCAGAGGCAATCCCTGTCAGCAGCGCTACTTGACTATAACCCTTGCCAGAGATTGTCTCTTCTGGATGCAGATATCTGCATGGGAAACCTGCTGGGTCTGTTGCTGCTGCCGTTCATTTCAGGGCATCAGTTGTCCTTTAAAGAGCATCCATTCAAGCCAATTGCTTGTGTTAAGCTAGTTAGGAGAAGCAGTGCTGCTGCAGCCAAAATGGCCTTGATTTGGCTTTCAAAAGTTTGTGCAGGTATGTGAACTGATATTTGAGACGTGCAGAGGTTTACAAGAATCACAATTACAGTAAAACATTTACTTTAAAAAGGATCCAAGAGAAATGGTACTCACACATTTCTATTAAATACAAGATACTAGAATGTCCTAGAGCCTGGCTCTGTCTTCTGTAAGCTTTCTTTTCAAGCATTTACATTCATTGACAAGATTCCTCCATGGTCCTTCTCTAGCCAAAAAAAGCTACAGCTCTCAGCTTCTTTTTGTATGGAAAGTGCTCTAACCTCTTCATCAGCTTTGTGGCCCTTCATTTAACTTATTCTACATCCCTCTTGTACTAGGGAATCCAAGTTTGGACACAGCACTCCAGATGTGTCTCACCAGTGCCACTGGCAGCACTTCTCTGCCTAAGGCAACCCAGGACACTGCTGGCTCATATGTAACCTGTCTACCATGGTCTCCAAGAGCTTCTCTGCAAAGCTGCTTTCAACATAGTTATCCCTCCCAGCCTGTAATGGTATATGTGTTTATTCCTCACCTGAGTTCCTTTTCTTCAGCTTCATTGAGAAGTGACTAATATTTTTTTATAGTATGAACAGTGTGCATATATATATTCTGCAATCATTTTTCTTAAACACTTTCGCGATGTCTGATGACTTGAAAGATTCACCTAAAGGATCAGGCACTGACAGCTGTTTAAACTACAGGTCTCATATATGCCAAGATTTTTTCAAAATAGCGACGTTATTTTAAGGAAAAGATGTTTGGATATACATGACATACAAGGCATATTTTATGGTGATGTAAACAGTCTATGCAAAATCTGGAGTTAAAAATCAAAATCAAAACCAGATAACCTAATTTTGAATGGAAAGGGGGATTTAAAGTTACTGTTTTGCAAAATCTCTAGTTTCTCATGGTGAGTTTCCTGCACAAAGACTTTTTGCTGACCTATGATTATCAAAATTAAATTGTCGCATTTGCACCACTTAGAGAATCTCATGAAACAGGAACACACAGGCTAGTGTGTTCTTGAATACTTAGTAATTCAGTATTATAGAATGTAGGGCATTTTTTAGTGCAAATTAGCAAAAATTTCTTTTAGAAAATAGCACAATACTTCCAGTCAGCTGCCTACATGTTACTTATAATGCAGTTGCCTATATGTTTGAACTGCTAAGTTTTCATCGTGTTTCATGGGTAATTCCCATCTTCTACAACAAAGTCAACAGTCACTAGCTATAAAAAAAAAATCTTATTTTGCCACAACTCTGAAAAAAACGAGTACTAGTACAGTATTTTTCTGCTACTCTGGGGAAGAAAAGAAGGGAAAGGTCTGACAAAAAATTCAGCTAGCTGAATGAAAGTACTTGGCAGCAAGGAATTCACAAGTGTGAACACCCTGTATTTTAGCAAATATTTCGAATTACTGCATGTGAGAGATTTTCAAACACTCAACTTTCTGTTAGAGTTGAATGAAAAACTTGGTATTGTTGAAACTGTTGCACAAATTAGTTAAATGAGCTGCTACATTACTTACTAGAGAACTTCCTTCTTTACTCCTGTTTTTCAATAACAACTTTGGGGAAATCATATCTATCTTTATATTCAAATTAAAATGTGAATGGTGTATTTACATAATGACATAAAATACTGTTCAGCTTTTCATTTGCATCTCAGCCTAGAATAAAAACATAAGTATGAGAGCTCTATGAGACACATGTTATACTCTGATAATGTGTCAAAATTGCCTGGTGGTATCCTTGAAATTAGCCTTGGATATAAAAAGTCTTAGTTTACACATTGCTGGTCCAGGCTTGCTCCTCTTGAAAACTTTTGGAAGACTTCAGGTTTCTTTTTTACATTCAGAGTTAGTGGGAATGCAGTGTAGATTACACAGTTAAATTGCACCTAGACTTTAATTTTCTTTTTCTTCTTTTTTTTTTTCATGGTAGTGTATTTGAGAGTTTTGGACACTAACTTCTCAGAAGAGATGAAAAACTTCAATTAATTCGGAAATTTGAGGATATAATATGTGGGAAATATCTCCAGAAGCATGTAATTCATAATGTTTATAGACAGTTTTCTCTGTGGCTGTTTTATTATTTTCGTATGTATTTTATCCAAACTTTGTTGATTATAGATCAGACTCCTGAAGCATTTCAAGATACAGCTACTTTTCTCTCAGAAGAGTATTATCATCTTCTAATAAACACAGCTCCTGCAGTCCTCTTCTTACTAATACAAAAGGATTTTTATACATGAAAGTAAATTATAGTCTTCACTGAAAACTGCCAGATAAGGTTAGGATCTTCCACATGAGACGCTACTAAAGATTAATTTACAACATTAATGCAAAAATCTCGTGTACTCACAATGCTTTTCAAGCCCAGGCAATTTTATTTTATACTTTCAGGGTTCAGTCTGGAGATAAAGAACGCCACTGATTTTTCCTAAAAATAAAAAATGGTGGTTTTTTTTACACCTGCACAGCACATCAATCTAACCTCAAAAGTCTTTCTACTGCATTAACAGTGCACTGCTTTAGAACATTTACATGTCATCTTAGAAACTAATTTAATAACAGAAAAAGAAGGGTAAACTTTCATAGCTATAAATATGCAATTAAAAAAAAGCCTTGCAAATATGGTAAATGTAAGTTAAACTCGCATTTTCCATTTTGAAATAAGTAAATAATGGAAAGTTAATATATTTCTCTGATTTTCATATTTTTCATTTTGAATACTGTGTCAGCTCCTCAAAGTCAATGAAATTATTTCCATATCTGAGCGTTTGCTCTTTTTTGCTATTAAAGTAATATCAGCCTTGCACCAGCTGCTTTATTGAAAAGATAGATAAAAAGGTTCTTACTTTTAAGCACTGTATAACATGAGGCTTCTGCCTTCCAATCAGATAATGCAAGCAATCCAGCTAACTAGAACAATTAAGTCACAATATTTTCCTTCGGATGCCAAAATTTTATTTTGTAAAACTCTGAGTAAAACACTGGACTTTTCGAAGAAGTATTTATGGATTCTGGGAGATATATAGAACATAATTTTGTACGCATTAAGGAAAAGGTCTCACACAAAGTTAATACTACAGTTATATGGAAGTGGCATTGAAAGCCTTCTGAGAGTTTTACTCAGCTGCAAATCTTGTTATCAGTAGATTGGCTGAATAAAGGGAAAGACATGGAGTTTATTAGCACCCTTCCTTAAGCAAAGGAAAAAAAAGTAAAAAAAAAAAAAGGAGAAAAAGAGATCAAAAGCTGGAAAATCTACAACCTTTAAAAGAGAGTAAGATCATTTTGAACATTAACAAGAAGTAAAAGCAGTAATACATCACATTTTGAGACTTCTGGACAGATTTCTGACTGAAATGTTATATTAGCAGATACAAATGCTTTCTGACATTTGTACCAAAGCCTTCACATTTTCCCGTCAATATTAAATCATTAGATGGAACAGTCAACATATACCTACTGAAAACAGGCATATAGAAGCACTGGGGTTGGAAAAGACCTTCAAGGTCATTGAGTCCAACCATTAACATGGCACTGACAAGACCACCACTAAGCCATGATCCTAAGCAGCATATCTACATGGCTTTTAAATGCCTTGAGGGATGGTGACTCTACCACTTGCCTGGGCAGCTTGTTTCAGTGTTTGACAACCCCTTTAGGAAAGAAAGTTTTCCTAATATCCAGTCTAAATCTCCCATGGTGCAGTCTGAGGCCATTTTCTGTCATCCTATCACTTGTTACTTGGGAGATTCAATTCACCTGGGAAGTGTATGATAGGATACTTGTACATGAGAACTATGCTGATGTAATATTGGACACGTGAATACCCAGATGTGGGAGAACATAAACCACCAAGAGCTGCTGAGACACAACCTAGAGTTACCATAGGAAACCCAGTCTTTTGCAACAATTTCTTTGAACGCTCTTTCAATCCTCTGTTCACAGTTTCCTCAAAATAGAAGTTAGGGCTTTATGGCTCTCTTGGTGTATGTAAATATTTCATTATATGGTTCACTGGGTCCAGAAGTACAGGCAACTTTTTATTCAAAAACTCATGTATGCATGTATTGCACAGTGAGTTGTCCTCTAGGCAATCTACTAGAGACATATTTACTTATTCTACAATACTCAGTTATACAAAATTTAAATAATGCTTTAATTTTATATCTTCAGATAATCCAGTGGATTTATGGCAATAACAACGCTCACAGAGTAATTATAACTGCAGATGCGCAGTAACTGTATATACTATCATGTTCTAGAGTTGTTATTTTGCTAATAACTGTACCACAGTTTGGATTTTCTTCCAAAAAATCAGTTAGATATCTGCAATATATAAATTAATTAAAAAAATAGCTTATATTAAGTTTGTGTCATCTTAAATCAGTGTAATTCCGACATACTTAAAGAAGCATTATTTCAATTTAATCTTACACTGCATATGGTACTTTGAGATTGCTCATTCTTAAGCTTTCTTCATAAAAGAATTTATAGAAGTTCTCTCTCATTTTCTGGTACACATAAAATTGGATTAGTTTTTCCCATTGGATATTTGTCATAGATTTCCTTTTTAAATAATTGAACAGCAGCCTGTGTCCAAGTGCAGTAAGTTATTTTACAGCCATTCATGTTCTTTCAATTCCATTTAAAATATCTGAAAAAGCATTTGAAAGTAATCAGACTTAACACTGCAGCTAAGTCACCATCCAGCCCCAAAAGCAGAATTAACTAATCATAAAACATTTTTGCTAGATGAATAGCTTAAATGCACATCGATAGTCACTTTTTTCTATGATTTCTTTTAACCTTTTTGATACGAGGTAAGCTTTTCCCCAGAAAATTTGGATCCTATTTCTTTCTTTTCATGAACGAAATGCCATGAACAGTGCAATATCTCTCCTTGTCTAAACAGTGAAATGAACTGTTTAAAAGAACTGTTCATCTTATGAGAATTCTACAAGTTTCAAATCCAAATAGATTATGAGGTTCACTACTACTGCTGCTGCCTAATGAATGAATATTATCTGTCAAAAGAATATATAATTTAAAAATCACAGAATAATCTGTCCTTTCTCCAGAAGATAAAAACCATTAATTTCTAATGATGGCAGCATTACACCTGCTTCTACAACTGAACTCAAGGAGCAGACCTAAGTAGCATTTACAGGAACTAAAGAAGCTTCCTTGCAATGTATTTCTTTTCTGGTACCTAAAACAAAGCCTGGGGATGACCCAGACCCATATTGTAAATTAAAAAAAAATCTCTTGTATTCTTGGTGGATGGAATTCTATTGTATCAATGAGAAAGTAGGTAGAATTCAAAATGCAAAACATTATTATGACCTGAAGCAATGTCTTTAAAGGATAGAGCAGACCACTTCATGTCACTTCCCATCTCTTCTGTCAACATAGGAAGATAATGATGTAGAAGAATAAATTAAGTAGTTTGACTTCAATTCATTACGAAAGAATGATAGAATTAAATGGCAAGTCTCATAATTTATTTATAACAGCTTGTCCCGTAGAACAATTTCTGCCTAATATCTGGATGCTGGTTTCATGCTCTTAACCCACAGACATAAACTCACAATTTCCATGAATACTGGAATCCCAGTTAGGGATCATAAGAAAAGAAGGAGAAGAAAAAAGAAAAAAATTAAAATCAATGTGAAACTTTAGACCTTCACTTCTCTCCCAGAACTCTATGTCTCTACATGTTACAGACTATTTCTGGCACACCTCAGTGGGTGGTTACTGCAAAAAAGCTATTTTTGGACATGCTGACCATATTAATATCTGCATCACAGATACTAAATTCCTCCATTCCATTGATCTTTGTTTTTAATAAGCTTGAGAAATGTTTATGCTCAGAAGAAAACTAAACTTTTTTAACCTGCTTTGCTAACGTTTCCAGGAAAATGTCTTCATTATTCCTCTAAAACTTATAGCTGGTTACCCCCTAAAATGTAATTCTCCTATTTCATTGATCCAGGTTTCAGTGGGTAGGCTCACTGGATTTTCAGCTCCACGTGCAAATTACAGAATCCCATAAGTTTGAGAGATTAAAGAGTGACAAAGCATTTTTTTTTCTTATGTTCTTCTACCCTACTAAGTGCTCTTCTAGACCACCCTCAAATTCTCCTTTCAAATTAAAAAAAACCTGCTGATCAGCTAAGCTTCATTAATCACGAGGGGAAATGTGTGGATATAATTTTACAGATTTTTATTACACTCTTTTGAGTGTAGAAAATGATGTTGCATAGTGCACCCCAGAATGATGATCAATCTGGTTGGCATCTGAGGGACATGCATGTTTAAGAATTTTTCCTAATGAATAAATGTGACAAAGTGGTTTTTTTGGACAACAAAAAAGACTTTGCAATGGAAAGAATATTATCTGGCTTTATACATGAACAGTTTTACTGCTTTTAAAAATTATTATGATTGGGTTGTTTTTTCTGGTTTTAACCACATTTTTAATTGCCTCCAACCACTGCAGTAATAGATGTTTGGGTTTGGTTTTAATTTATAAAAATTACCAGGGAAGTAGGAACACTTTCTTCTCTTTCACAACATTTTACATTACTTAGGCATGAGTCCTATTTTTTTATTTGGACCTTTCACTGTCAAAATATTTATTTGGATTTATTAAATAACAGATGATGGTAACATTTGCATATGCAGCAAAAATGTAGCCTTGGAAACTGTAATGAGCATAAATTAAACATAGCTAAAAGCAAAAGACAGCTACTTTGCATAATTCCTGAAGCACTTTAAAATGATGGTCCAGTTAATCAGTGATGAATTACAGTCCAAATCTTGTATTAATATGTGTGACCTATACATTAATAGCAAATTGGAACATTGCAATGAATGTTGCTACAATAAATACCAAAAATTAATGAATAGGACATTATTATTTTTTTACAGTTTCTGATCAAATGATGGGTTCTGGGGATTAAAAATCTGTTAATCCTCCAATGCTGAAATAACGCCTGTTTCCAATGTGTAATGTTTATCTTTGGCACTGACAGAACTGAGACTGAGTTAGATACTAAGCAGGGACTATAGAAACTAAGAATTTTGAGGAAGGGAAAATTAATCATAATGTCATAGCAAAATCAACTGTGGTAAAAGAATGGTGAACTCAGTACCAAGCAAGAGCCCTTTCAGGGAGGCAAGTGCAGTCAGTAGCTGTGCTTTAATTTTAATTTTTAGCCAATTAAATATGGGACAGTTTTAGTCTTTCTACTAATTCTTTCTCCCTTACAGAAAATGAAAAAGAAGGGCAAAAGGAAGAAAGGAAAAAAAGAAAAAAGAAAAAAGGAAAAAAGAAAAAAGGAAAACAGAAAAGAAAGTGGTAAGGGAAAGAAAGAAAATGAAAGCAGAAAGCAAAACCAAGAATATTGTCCCTTATTTTTTCATAACTTGAGAAGAACTCTATTATAGAACTCTGGAATTTTTTCCTAGAGATAAAAAATAAACAAACAACCTTATAAACAAACAACCTTATACCAAATGTCATTTTTTTTTTTTCTTATCTGAATTGGGAGATATGAAAAAATTGAAATTACTTTAAAGGTTTAAGAAAACACTTAAGAAATTGTAGAAAAGTATGACCTATTTACTGTACCTTTTAACTTCTGTTCTACAATCTGTAAATGCTAAGTACTTGCTGAAGACTGCATGCTAAATGGTCTTTTCAAATATTCCCAGGCTTTTGCTTTCACCTGCATAATTAACTTAATTTATTATGGAATTTATGTGCTTGGAAAGAACGAGTACAGTGCTTGTCAAAGAGATCTGGTTTCACACCTCTAAAATGTCTTTTTTTTTTAAAGTTGACACAAATGTAATCTACAGGTAGTTGAGTTTCCCCTCTGTCATTGCAACATGAAGTCAGAACATATTTTAACTCAGTATTTTCTTTCATCTTTTATTGTTTTTATAAATAGAAATGAAAAAATTAAATTAAAAATAAGCAATTTAAAGCTAAACAAGAGAAATGTTATAAATGCAATGTGAGCATATTAAAACTTGTAAGTCTCATTAATTAAAACAAACATAATTTCTTTAACTTTCATGCACAAGTTAAAACAGGATGTTTAGACGGTACGGTTGAATACAGAAGTCCAAAGCTGTTGTCAGTGAAAAAGATTCTGAGGGTCTAATATGAGTGACAGGATAGTGATAGTTAACGAAATGGATCTAGGTGTTATCGTCCTGGTCCGGCTTAAACCCTGGGAACAGTGAAGAAAACACCAGGTGCTATTGCCCTGGTTGAGTTCAAGCCTTGGGAAAGTGAAGAAAACGATGACGAGTAAAGATCAGTTAGCAAAACAAAACAGACAGTTTGCAAGATAAAGCAGGATGTGCATCTCAAAGACAGACCAAACAATGTGAATATTTGTAACCCTTAGTAGCTTTACTAAATCGGGATGATAAGGGAGTAAAACAGTGGAAAGCTACTGCTTAGCACTTAGTAGACTATAAAAGGGATGTGAGACACAAAATAAAGGATTTCAGATTTCACCAGAACTGGAGTCAGTGCCTTAGTCTCCACAGTCTAACAGTAGCCTTTGGCTATGTTTATGCCATGAAAAAGTAACCTGAAGCTGAAGTCTGCATCCCTGAGAAGATTATAATATCCTTGTTCACAGGCTTAACTTCACAAATTCATTTATAAGTTTTGATTTTGTATCTTTGGTATTGCCTATAAAAAATGAATGGATTTTCCCCTGAAACATAAAGTGTTTCTAGGTGCTTATCAGGTCACTTAGGATTTTTTATGTACTGGTTTGTTTTTGTTTTTTTTTTTTTTTTGAGGAAAAGTTTCTAGTGAGATTAAAGATCGTAAGCAATCTTTGTCCAAAAAAAGGCTAATGTATACAGGAAAAAAATCTCCAGAAGGATTTGGTACAGCTGAAGATAACATGGGATTGCAGTCAGCTCAGCTGCGCTTCCTCTGCACCTAATCATTTATACTGCCTAAATTGCAGTTCTCACTTTGGTTCAGTTCTGGAGCAATCAACTCATTCCTGAGGGAGGAAAACTGAGGCGCTGGAAGGAGAATTGGAAAAGATTGGCTCAGACTCAGAAGAGGTATAAATCCGCTTCTGCTACTAGATGTGGTGCTGATTTAAAGTATCTTGGCATGATTAACAAAAATGAATTAGACATAACTCAATGGATCTGGTTTTGCTTTTGCTCAGTGAAAACTTAAAACAGAAATTCTTTAAACTGAAGCAGTAGTCATTTACCCTTACGCATTTTTCATATTTTCCTCCTTATTTATATGACAAGAAACTGAAATATAAACCTCCCAGAGAAAATATGCCAGCCTTTCTCATAAACCTAATCAAATACCTGTAAAAGATTGATAAACAAGATGTTGTCATGTTCCAGCTGTCAGCTTCAGCACATTATTGCTGTGTGGCATGTTAAAGGGCAAATGAGCTTTATTAACCTCATCCCTAGATAGAAGCCTAGAAAAGAGATCTTTTTTTTTTCTTTTTTTCCCCCTCTAATGTTAAAAGTAGAGATTTCATGGACTTTCTCAGTCAAATACAAATTCTTGCAACCCACCAAAGGGCTGAAACTCAGTGTTTCCCAGATCTGAAAAACTATAGCCAAGCAACTTGTGATTTTATATTAATTGAAAGAAGCAAGTTTCTAAAATGCATTTCAAAAAGCTGTCAGAAAGCAACAACAGTGTAAGCATTTTCTCATTTCTGATTCACACCACATCATCCTGAAAAAAATCACAAAAAGCAGACTGCAGCACTCCTATATTTCTGCTTTTTGCTGTGCTTGTCTTTTTATAAGCTGTACAATGTAGAATGCAAACCAATCTCTAGAAAATAATAGGAAAATTTACATAAAAATATACTTCCCTCTAGAAATTCTTCTAGAAGATATAAAGTATATAAACCCCATGCTTCAAAGACACAAATCCATATGAAGTGATTACTATGTGGAATATCATAAGTGTATGCAAAAGCAACTGGTCTGGAAAGGCTGGGCTAATGATCTTCCTAACACAAGCATTAGCCTTTTGGAGTGCCTCTCAAAGGGACTTCTTAGTAACAGCCATTAGAGAATTATATATTGAGTTCTTGAAACATTGTCTAATAATGAGTTATACATATTAATTAGTCAGTAAATGTTTGTAAAATGCTTTGAAAAGGAAAAGGATAACATACTAGTAAGTGCTACCTATTACTATGCTGTATTTTTTGCACTAGCTGTTCCTAAACAGATGTCTGAGGCAATGTAATTAGGGCTTTGACGAATGTTTGAGAACATTCTTATTTTTCATGCCAATGCTGTACCATTCAGGTCTTGCAAACCAAACTACAGAGGAGTAGACTTGGAACAGCTCTTGCTGCATGGAGCATATTTGCATACACATACTTGACTGTGTAGGGAAGTCTGTAGCCCCACTCTTGCATTAAACACACAACATCTGAACAATAATGGCTTTAAAAACATTGGAATAGCTATATATGGAGGGCATGGCTTTTGAAAGTAACTCACTTTGGAATTGAGGCCCAAGCTGCCCAGCACTGAGGAACTACTGAAGTCTCAGTTTTTTCAGAAAGAAGTCAGAAATCAGTCATCCATGAAGTGATGCTTTTCCATTGCTTGTTTATGGGAATTGAGTTCTTTGCCAGATCTGCCAAGTCACCACAGTGAGCAATGGTGGGTGAAGCTCAGACATCCACTTGAAAATGAATGTGTGAGATGCTTCTGTATTGAACAGCTGATTTTAGTAGGAGGGCTTAGCGTAGTTTGTGAATGATGCCAAAAGAGTCAGTAAATCTTCACCATCCATTGCATGTTAAACCCACAAAATGTGTACATTTTTTTAAAGCAGCTACAGAAAAAAAAGTACCTACAATAACATTCTGAGAATATTGATTTTTCTCTTGTAAACTGTCGGTTTCTCTGATCTTTATACGGTTCACTTGGCCAAATTTAGACACCATCATCCGGTTTTGCAGTTTTGGATACTTATTCCATGTCAGAGAGGAAGCCTTGTCTACAGCCTTCTTTGAGTCTAAGATTCTCTTAAAAACAGGTTTTTTACCTATTTTCCCCATATAGTTTTATTCTTTTGAATTCTTTTTTCTTCTTTATTTCCCTGGACTGGCATCCTGTGACTGCACCAAAAAATGTTTAAAAAATGCATACGTTTCACATAACTGAGTCAGATTATTTTAATGCAGATTTCTAAACAAGCAGAAATTTGTATAAATGTAACTGAAATTAAAAAAAGCCTTTTGGTTTATTTATTGCAAATAGCTGTTATTTAAAAACAATCTATCCTGATAAAGGAGCAAAAATAAAATATATGAGTAGAAAAATATGATTGTAATCAACCATTGTAAACCACCAAAGCACAGCTGTCACTTTTTACTGGCCTATTACAGGGCACATTGGCAGCACCTAAGTAAATAAATGCTTCTTTTGTTTGTTTGGGGTTTTTTTTGGTTTGGTGTTTTGTTCTTTTTTTTTTATTTATTTTATGGAAATAACGCTGTTTTTCAAAATTATGCAATTTATAGAACAATGATTTATGGAAAAGATTACAGAAATAATTAAACTTCACAAAAGCTTTAAATTTCAATATAATTCCTTTACTTCTGTAATTTCCTTCTGATTTTTACCTTTCATTTTCTGCTTTGGTATAAAAACTACATGCTGAGCTGTCATTATAACTATATTCACATGACAACATAAAATGCAATTTGCTTTTGGTACAGAGGGTAATAATGGAACTGGACATGGTGACAATATATTGCAAATTATGAAAAACAGGAGAAATTTATACTCCCATTCTCAAAGAAAGTTCTTGCTCGCTATTATTTTGATTTAACATAGATCTCTTGTTTCAGTAATCACATGGGAATTCATCTAAAGCTATTTACTGAACTCATGGCAATACATAAATTGACTTTTAAGGACAAAGTAGTAGGAAGTCCTAGTACCATGGACTGGAAAAAGTCCAGGTGGTCAAAATTAATGTGGAAATTAAATGCACTAAAGCAGAAACATTGTGAAACACTGAAACACTGGGGTGGGGAAACCAAAACCAAACGGACATGATATTATTGTGCAAAAGTTTTACCCTACCATAATAAAGAACAGCATAATATAAAAAAGTTTATCAAGAATATGAGAGACAGCGAGACATATATAACCTGAAAAGGCATCTAATTTTAAACAACCCAACTTCTAAGTGAAGAAGTAAAATGCAAGCGGACTTGCATGCATGCAGGTACCCAAACAGCCTTAAGGTTCTTTAAATATATGCAAAACCAAAAGCTTAAGTGAAAATTCAGTAAGAGAAATTAAAATGGTGATAACTGCATAAGGGGGAAAAACAAGCATGTTTTTATAATTTCTGGTGTCTTAATCCATTCTTCTCTTAACCTCATGGGGGTTTTATGCCAAATACAAGGCAGAATTTAGTTTCAGCACTTTCTCCCTGAAAGTTATATTTTTTCCTTCAGTAGTTTTAGTGTTAATCCATTCACTGTTATTTTCTGGTATTTCTTCAAATGACATTTGCAGGAACTGTCAGGCCAAGAGTCTAACTGACACTATCCCACTTTCATCTAAATGCTTCTTCTTACCTTTACTCTGGTTGGATTATTTGCACAGACCTTAACACTCGTGTCAGCAAATAATCTAATGCAGTACATAAAGCAAAAATGTTATATTTCTGTAGCTTGATATCAGCTAATTTAAGCTCTGTGGTTTCAGAAGCATTACAAAAGAATTGTAGAAAAATGGACAGTAAGACTTGATTTAGAAGATCTCATTAACCACAACTCTGCTGAGTATGATTAGTAAGGTCTCATAAAATGCTATTTTATTTCTGAACATTTGTTTTAACATTGAACTTGTCTGAGGAAATGGATTTATTGCCATAATTTCTTTATTGAAAAGTATTTCTGAGTTTAAAGATCTATTTATTGATGTGTTAATCACTATACACACAAGTAAAAGCTGGTCATCAAGAATAAAAATGCTGAGTTAAACATCATTCATCGTTCCATTAGAAATGCCTTTAAAGACGAATATTCTCCATTTTGTTCAGATTTTGCCTAAAGAAAACAAAAAAAAAAAAGCACAGGTGAGATCTCTGAAATGTTCCTGCTTTTGGATTTATAAGAAATCCCAAATGTACTTGAAAAATTTAACCTAATAGAGATCCAAAAAAAAATAGAAGCCTGCCAGAAGACTGCTGAAAATGCACAGAAGGGATAGATTTCAGTGATGGGTCTTGACTGGTAGGATTAATTTAAGTTAGCTCTGAAATTCTGGATTTTCTATCTGAACAATTAAGAACAACAAAGAGCACCAGTGAAGAAAATAGACTTATTAGAGTTGTATTATGCTTTTCCCCTTAGCTTTAGGAAAAAAATGAACATTTACTGAAAGATGAATGCTACAACAAGCTAGGATGATCTGCATGCAACACTCTTTTTTCCACAAACCTAATTTTATAATGCATTATTCCTTGTTCAAGTGGCACTGCTTTTTCCTGATCCTTGTAGTCATGATTCAACCTCTTGGGAACAGAGACTCATTGACTGTGTTTCCTTCTTCACAGGATTTTGAATTGCTTGTGGCTTGCTCAGAATGCATGAGCAGAGTTGTCACTGGCTGGAACAGGCATTGTGCTGGCTGTGCATTCCTTACATTGCTACCTACAGACTGATGGATTGATCTGAAAATGCCACAGGCAGTTTTAAAATCCCTTGCTGGGATTGGCCTCAGATTGGCTTTAGGGAGATCTGAGGCTTACTGACTGAAACATGTGCTGATGCCTATCAGTTGTCAAACTCCACTACTATTAAGTGTTTCTAGTCTCATGCCCAAAGTCAGCAGGCAATCACACGTCTGCTACACTGGACCATATGGTATGGAAGATATTGTCCACTAAAATCCCTGGGTTTTTTCTACAGAAATCTCATATCTTTCTCTCTATTCAAATTGTTCCCCCTGCCCTGTTTCCCACTCCCCACAGTGTGGATCAGCCTCTCAGAACTAATCTGTAAAGCCCTCTGCTAGCTCCAGCTTCAAATTCTTACAGTGATCCCATTTCTGCAGTACTGCGTTTGCAAACCTCAGTACTGTGTGAAGAAAATGTCGTCTACTGCTGATTTCCTGGTGTGTGCATGTTGTTTTAGGAGCGATGGGAAAGTTCAGATTTTGCTATGTGTCGTGGTTTAAGCTTAGTCGTAAATTAGAAAAGCATGTAGCCTGCTCGTTTTCCCCCCACAACCTGTCCTTCCCC
>WYDI02004448.1:0-38362 GCA_009867235.2 Psittacus erithacus | reverse complement strand
GGGGGGGGGGGGGGGGGGGGGGGGGGGGGGGGGGGGGGGGGGGGGGGGGGGGTGAACCCAGACTTGGAACGCTCAATTGCCAGTAAAGGGCACCTGAGCTCTAAGGGACTGTCTGAAGCAGGAAAAATTGGTGACTTCATGATGTTGGTGGTGAAAGGACCTTCTGGTCGTGTATCTTCTGCCCTCTCAGCTGGACTGACTCTTGCTGTGATGCTAGCTTGTGCTGTTAAGTAGCTGCTGGTTGTCACTAAAGTGCTCCTTTGTCATTTCAGAATTACTGAGACACTGAATTGGCTGTTCATTAACTGCCTTAGAAGAAAATAAGATCTGATTAATCATCATTTCAGCAAATTATAGCCCGTTCTACAGGGGGGTAATGAAAGCAAGCAGTGAAGAGCTGCTTCCTGCAGCTAGCTGTGACCTGCCCTCGCTGTGCAGCCTCACTGCCTAGCCCAGACCTGCAGGGCTTGAGATGCACCAGCATCACTGTCAGGAGTCAGGATGGGGAGTGTAGAGTCCCATTGAATGGGGTGAGGACCACGGAGCAGTGCCCAGGGCACAGTGGAGATGATGCCTGCACCTGGCAGAGGTACAAGTTGTGGACAGAAACACAGCCAGCCAGCAAGGGAGATGTCCGTTGGCCAGAATTCTTAACCTTTGAGATCACTTCACTTCCTTTTTGTTACTTTTTTCTAAGCAATTGCTGATCAAGTTCAAGTTTCCAAGCTGAGATCTTGAATTCATCATTGAAGAATGCATGTTTTAATCTGACATAGTCTTACAGAGTACATTATGTCAGGTTTTACATGCTGATTTCAAACATAGCTGGTCTTAGTAAATTATGCAACAGGGAAGCTGCAACTAGCACCTTTGCATTAAAATAAAGGCTAGAGCTTGAAGAAAGGAAACCTCTGTAGATGCATAATACAGTCATTAGAAGTCCCACACAAGTGTTTGCAGGTGTTATTCACAAGGCCAAGAATGTAAAAAGCAGGTTCCTTACATGAAGTTGCTTTGCTTTCCTCTGACCAAGAGTTAAAATTCCCCCCACCCACTGCAGCTTTTTAATTTTCTGCCATCTTTGTGCCTTACATCCTTGCTTTTCCAACACCTTTGCTCCCCTTTAATCTCTTTTAAGGGCCCTTTCTCAGCTGTTTCACAGCAGCTATAGCTGCTCCCCACATTTGCCTGGGGCTGGCAGAATAGTAGAAACCTCCCCTTTCTTTTCCTATGTAACTTGATTTAGCAGTGTTTGAGACATTGACCATGTTGATGTTAGGATTTAATGGAATTGGCTTTCAAGAAAAAAAGCGAATAACAGTTTGCGCTTTACCCTTTTCAAGACCTAAACATCAAGGAAAAGCCTACACCAGATTGGTGCTAGTTGTCAGTCACCTGGGTTTGCTGCACAGCACTTAGGACCTGGTGATGTGGTTGGGGCTGGATGAGCAGGAGTGACAAGACTTGAGGGCTACTCTACCCTTCTTCTCCATGCCTTTTCTGTGCCTGTGTGTTTCACAACTGGTTTAACTCTTCCCTGTGCAGAACTGGGGAACAAGTTATATTCTATTGTATGATTCTAAGAGGCTGTTGTGGTTTAAGCCCAGCCAACAACCCACAACCAGTGTTGTTCCCAGGCTAAAAGTCAAAAACACAGCACTGCGCCAGCTACTAAGAATCAAAATGACTGCTACTGCTGAGCCCAGGACAGAGGTGTTCCCTTTCTTTGGGGTGTAGTCTTCTCGTCATTAGTCACGATGATGATGCAAATACAAACCAGAAGCAGATCAATAACAATAGAAAGTTGAGAGGCACCTTTTCACTTTTTTCTTTTTTTCAGGAGAAAGGTTTCTTTTGTTGGCAAAAACCAGGTTGTTTCTCAGCTGATAGCAGCACTGGAGAGTGAGTGGATGGGAGTCTTGCAGCCTGTTACCCTGTAACATCTTCATTGCCAAAGATCCTGAACCAGCTGCCCAGGCTTTGCTGGGTCTCAAGGCACCTCACTGGGCCTTACCAGAGCTATCTCAGTGGAGGGCCTTGCGGCCAGCCATAGGGTGGTGGTGGCCCTGAGCAAGGAGGGCTGGTCCCATTCAGTGTGTGGGCTATGGTCCCCTCTGCGCTTGGCACCTGGGGAGACAAATGCCTCCTTGGCCCAGTGACCCCCATCCCAGAGTTTGGTAGGTGGGAACAAGCTGCTTAAGGGCCCCATTCGGGTCGAGCAGGCAACCCCAGTGCTGCCCTGGCCCTACCTGGGTCAGACAGCCATAGGAAGGGCTTTGAAATGTGAAGCAGCTTCTTCAGGCACTGGGGAGGGGGGTAAAAGGAGAATTAACCATATCATAGGCACATGGTACTTCCCTGCTCAGATTACACTACAAAATCTGGGCAGTTCCTAAGATAGAGCTGGAAAAGGGGATTTGGGAGTGTGAGCAGCACTTGGAGCAGAGCACAGCTGAAATGGCTGGGAACAAAAGGTGATAGGAAAACTCCCTGCATCTGCATTGCTGCGCATCCACAGGTCAGCAGAAACCCTTCCTAACTGGCCGTTTGTTGCAAATTTACTGGGAGAAGTGTAAAAGAACTTTGTTGAGTGCTGGCTTTGCTGTGTGCCTGTGTTCTGCTAGCTGCAAAGATTCTATCTGGCTGTGTTTCTCTGCTTCCGTACTTTGTTTTCTAGATTTCCTTTCTAACTATTCATCTAAAGCTCTTGCTAAGTGTCTTCTGTTTGATAAAGTTTAAAGACTCAAGTAGATCTGGGTGGGTTGGCTTTGTTAGCGCTGCTAAAGTTGTGTCTGCTCCTGGACAAAGCTTTTTGCAGTCAGGGTTTTTTTTTCTCTTCTGCAAGCCACTCCATAAGCAACACATGCTTGTGCCATTAGTTAGATCTTCACGGGCTTTTTTCTTCTTCTCCTCAGGAGCACTTCTTACAAAAACAATTATTTTTAACGCTGCTTCTGGCCTTTTGAGTGGGAATTCGGAGTGTTTTACCTCACATACTGCAGCGAAAGTAAGGTTTGTTTTTGTTAATGGAAGTCAAGGAGTAGCAATGATTCACTGTGACAGGCTGAATGTGAGCCATATGAGCCATGCTGCACAAGCATAAAGGATGATTGTGCTGCAAAATATCTCCAAGTAATTTAGATTTTGACACGCTTACCACTTCTCAAGTTGCATTTCCCCCTTCCCTCCGCTTCTGCCCTTCCCCCATCAGCCAGGATCTGATGTGATGGAAAAATATATGTATTGTCCCTGGGAATAGTAATGGTTGGGCTGAAAGTGCTTTGCTTCTGCAAATCTTGCTGTAGCAATGTGTGAGCCTCACCAAGAGATGATAATAATTCTATGCTTACACACATAGTGTTAAATTAGGACTTGTGTACTTAAATAGCTCAATTCTTAGATGCTAATTCTTGTAACTGAGTGTGTGAACGTTACCTGCTTCTGTGTCTCGGTGGTGAAGAGCCTCAGTAAGCAGCGGTGCTGTGGTTGCAGAAGTGCGGGAGCTCGGCTCAGCTCCTGGCGCGTGTGACAAGGGCTGCCCACAGGCAGGACCGCATGTCCCCAGGCAGCCCGGAGCCCCGGGCACGGTGCCATTGAGCCCCGCTGTTGGGTGGAGGGTTTCACAGTGCCATTTTGTTCCAATTAAGCGCTACTGAGCTCTTCTGTGCCTGGTTTATTCTTTTTGTTGTAAACTTTCTTTTTTTACATCTGTGGTTTCTCTGTATGAATGGCAAATGAAGGCTTTTTGAATGTTGACTCCAGTGATACGTACTCATAGCAGGATTTTTTGTCCAGCCTGTTTATTCATTAAACATCTGCATGTCTTAGCCCTTGGATGTAGAAAGGAATAGCAACTGGCAGTTCATTTCTGGCTGAGGTTTCTCCCCAATAAGTGAAAGGCAGGGTGGGGAGCTCTGTGTGTGTGATATATTAGTGTAGCGTTATAAAATAAGATGTATTTTAATGGCTCTTAAACTCTAAGATTGAATTCTGTTCTCTTAGGAAGTGTATCCTGCAGATACAACAGACATACCAGGGTAAATGAGAGCAGAAGTTCGTTTCTCAGGGAGTCTGTTCTAACACACTGGCCCAGTCCAAGCCTTCCCCCTGAAGTGACTAGAAAGGATCCTGCTGACACTGATGGAAGTGAGGATAAAGCCAGGCATTAAGATGGTCTAGATTGCCACATGCCTTTGCTGTCTAATATTGAATGTGAAGTTTTTAAAGCAGCAAACCAAAAATAATACACTGGATACTATTTTTAAGGCAAAACCCCAGCAAAATGTCTGTCATCAGGTTCCAAATGATTCCTTGCTTCACTTTAACAATGAGCTGTCCATTATATGGTCTTAATTTATGGAATATTAAACAGTTTCTGGCATTACTGTGCCCCTGCAGGAGGAACAGATGGTACTTTTGAATGAGTTTTGCTATGGGATAAAATGTTCCAGGTCTTCAATAGATAATATCCATCTGTAAGAAAGGAATAGCATTTGTGTAAAATAAACAGAATAGAGTCAAACTTGAAATTCTCTACTGAAGGAAAACCAGTGCCTGTAGGCTAAAGTGGGAGTGTGCATTGGAAAGTAATGTGGAAAGCTATAGCTTATGTTTATTTAAATGAACACTTACTTTGGTTAAACATTCCCAATGGACAGTCTTATATACTAGGGCTTGGAAGGCAGTGCTCAGTATATAACCTGATCAATATGTACTGACAGTAGTCTGTGTGTAACAAGTATGTTACATTTACAGTCAGATAGATTGGCTATGGCTTCATCATGTCTCCATGCAATAAAGTTGGGTCTTGTCTGATTTATAGAGCTTTGGCTCTCTGAGAATAGTGTGGAAGCAATGAACACCCAGTTCCTGGCAGTCCTCCTCATGTCAATGTATAATGTAGCCAACCCTGCAGAACTGAGCGGAACATCTCCGTTGCAACGCGTATCTTGCACCCTCCATGAAAGTTAACATCAAACAGAGGATTTGCAGCATTGTGAAAAGTTGCTCCACTTTCCTTCTCCATTCTTCTAAATGATCAGGAATTGCTAGGATGATGGAATCCATGTTTTTCAGAGCTCTTCAGAGATTCTTCCAGTTGGCCTCTTGGGAAATGATTGCTTTCTCTTCACTGGCCTCTGCACTTTTGAGGTCAGCATTTGCTGAAGGAACATCCCCTTCAGTTTATCTGTCTGTCTTACATTTTTTTTCATATTCCCTGTAGAGTTTTCCTTTGCAGACTGAAAAATCACAAGCTCTTCAGCTTTATCTACCTGAAAATTAGGTGATTAATCATGTAAGGTCCCCGTATGGTGCATGAAGACAAGCTCACACCTAGGGGAGCAAACCCAGAGTATCGGTGATGTTATTAGGGGGGCATAAACAGCGTATCAGTGACATTAGTTGCCCTCTGAAGTTTTACCCACATTTCCACTGACTGTATAGGAAGCTTCAGCAGTGAAGTAACTGCTAGAAAACTGAAGTTAAACAGAACATCTCTGCAGAATTTAGTTCATGGTCCCCTTCCTTTGTTCTGTTCTTGTTCTTTGTACTTTGAATACCCAAGGTCACTGGATCCGCGACCTGCTTTTAGAAATGATTCTGCAAAGTTGTAGTACCTTTCTAGTATTGCAAATGCAGTGAAACTGCTCCCTCTCCCAGCCTCCAGAGTGAGGCAGCTGGTGGGAATGTCTGGCTGGGCTGCCAGAGTGTGTAACATCACTGTGGGGTGAGGCAAGGTCGTGCCTCCGGAAGCCGCTCTGCAGGTGCCCTTTCTGCTGGATGGAGCCTGAGCTCGTGGAAGCACAAGGGAGGAATCTGAGAGGAGCTGGGAAGCTGGAGTACCTCTCATTCAGCTTGCTTTATTTTCCATCATGTTTGGGTTTGTTAGGTATGGGAGTTGCTTTTTAAATACCAAGTGTTCTGTCATTTTGGGGAGATGTTATTTTATCTTTTCCAGATTAGTAACTTAGTCGTCTTAATTTTTCTTGTCAGTCATGTGCTGGACTGTGCATAAGCAGCATGGAAGGGGGGAGTATCAGGTCTTTCTTCTGTTGTATTAATGATTTCTTTCCCCTTGCGTAAGTCATCTTTACAGTTGTAAGATTTCTTCAGATGGAAAATAAACCAGCTTCCTCCCTTTCCAGGGAAAGATTGACCAAAACGTACATACATATATACATAAATGTACCGAGACTAAACCAATTGTGTGCCTTAGTCAGTACCGCCGTAGTGGAGTATTGTTCATTGCAATGAAAATCGGATTCCATTTATTGTTTGGTTAATGTGTTCTACAAAAACAAGATGTTGTGAATGGAAAAGAAGTATTCTTGTTTAAATTCTATGTGCCTCTATCAGTTAGCATAAAAATATTCAATCAGCATGTTACATTAGTGTGACTACCTGCAGCTACATATTTGATGTAAAAATAGTGCTCTCATGAGTTGATTGCGCTGGGTTCTCTCTCCAGCTTTGACAGAACACCTGGGTGTAGTCTGACATGAAAAGCAAAGTTTACACCAGTGTGTTCATTTCCTCAAATGCTCTACCAGAGCACAGGGCTAGCTTACTGTTCAGTGTGAAAGAAGCCGCCTTTTCCTCACAAAGGCTGGAGAAGTCTGGTTGGTTTCTTCAGTGATGACACCTATTCTGTTCTGGGCAGCAGTTAAACTTGCATGTTGTTAGGTATCGTAAAACCGTAGTATCTTCCCTGTCACAATAAAGCCGAATTCTGCAGTGTCAGTGTTTCTGGATTGCTGAGATTTCTAATGTAGGTGTTCTGCCTTTAGTTGCAGGTTTCCATGGGTTTACTTGTATCTGTTGATGATCAGTAACTTAAAACATTCAGGAGTATGGGTTGCCTATTTACACAGCAGATCATGTTAGCTTCCTGTGGTAACAGAAAATGTAATGTATAACTTGCAAAGTAAACCAGATTTGCTCTTCTAATAATTGTTCTGGTTTGCAGGGTAAATATGGTGCAGAACCACAAACCATTAGAGCACAAGAACTAAATTTACGTATCTGAGGGCAGAAGTTGGCTGAAGGCTTTTAAACATGCAGCAAACTGTGTTGGTGAACTCTGAGTATGTCAGCTTGAGATTCTCTACAGTATACAGGAAAAAAAACAGTGCTCCTATCTCCAGGAAATCATCCTCCACATTAAGGTTACAACTTGGACAATTTGGACCCAGTCCAAAGCTACTGAGATCAATAGAAAAAGTTAGGATCTGGAGTTCCACATATGCAGCAGACAAATGGATGGTGTGCCTCCCTTGGAGAGCAAAAACATGCCAGGGGAGTACAAGAAATGTGTTTATTTACAAGTTTCTGTATCTGTTTATGTTGGAACCTTTCAGCAAGAATTAATACTAGATAGTTTGCTTTTATGAGTTTCAAAAGTACCAGTCAGAGCTTCCATTTTATAACAGCCTCTAAAGAGCTTTAAGTCCATTTCAGGTGGGTTATAAATACATTTACTGCCCAGAAGAGAGCAGGTCTTAGCACTGAAGAAACAAACCAGGCTTTCTCCAGCATGTAGTACAATGATCTTAAAGGTCTTTTCCAATCTAGCTGATTCTGTGATTCTGTGGTGCCTCCTCTGAAACACTTCTCTAGATTTTAATCTTCAATAAAGGAAGGAGCATTACAGGCCTTGACATCTCTTGAAGGATAAATAGGGCTCAAAGCACCATCCATCCAGATCCTCTCCAGCAGAGAACTGACCCTGTCTATCTAGACATCTTCCTGGTCAGCATCAAGATTAGTTTATACAATTGTGTGCGACAGCGGATACAATAAAAGATCCCAGGCAGTGTGTGTGTGTGGGTACATGGGATCCCAACCTGCTTGTCCCGTCACCTCAAGGACTTGCTGGTTGCTGAGGAGCAAAACCATCCTCAGCCTCGTGCCCAGCCAGTGGAGTGCCAGGTAGTTTGCTTTCCAGACACAGAAGCTCTCAACTTCTCTTACACAACTCTTCACAATCTCTGAGGATCAGTGAAGAATAACCACAGGGTGGAAGATGGGAGGTACTGCAAGTGTAGCTTGTTAGTAACATCTGGCATTATTGTTGTCTCTGAACGATAGGCTCTCAGATGGAATAGCAGAGCAGCATTTTACTGCATTTTGGTATCCAGCACACCAAATTAATTCCATTATCTTTTATGGAGAGTTGGTGCATGACCAGTTTTGATTGATGGATTGCATGTGCAGCTGCTGACTGATTAGCAGTGTGGTAGATACAGCTTCACTTACGGGGATTTGCTTTCATGCATCAGGAAAAATTGCAGGTTGCTTTCCAGCAAGTTTTTTTTTTTTGCATTACAACTTTTTAGAGTGCTCAACAAATGGCAAGCTTTGATTTCCATTTGCTTAATGTCTGTGGTAATTAACATTTCTGGGAGAACATTGAAACCAAATGGTCTAGTTTTTCCTCCATTAAAATAATGTGTTTTTTGCTTTAGCTAAAGAATTTAATTGGTATCCAGAATAACCCTGATATGGGAGCTCTTTCCTCACCATACGAGAGGAAACTGTTCCTGAGGAATGACACTGCTGCTTTTTCTGGGCTTTGTTAATTTATAATTGGCAATGTGCCTCATGGTACATCCCATCCACTTCTGCAGACACACTTCTGTCTACAGCCTACTGTCTGCTGGTGGGGTGGAGAGGGGGCATGGATGGGAGTGCTGAAATAAGTCCGGCTTCCTTGTCTTCCCACTAAAGAGTGTCTGGGCAGATACTCAATCAGATTAACTAGCTGAACATCTTTCAGGGCAGTATTACACAGCTGGATCTTTCGCCCAGCCTGTCTTCTTGGAGTTGATTTCTAAACTTTTATCTCCTTCATAGCTTGCAGAAAACCATGGGATTGGGGAATCAAGAAATGGGGCTGAGCAGCAGGAAAGAAAAGGAATAGGGTATTCAGTGATACTGGTACTAGTTTCGGTAGGGACATGCGTTTTGTCTTGTATCCATGTTTCTTGTGTGAAGGTTCAGGCAGTAGAGGTCCTGCCCAACTTGTCCTGCAGTGAAGCTTCCAGGGCTTGGTTCGTTATAGGCAGAAGTAGTGGTCAAGACAGTTGTTCCTTCTTACACTGTTTATTCCTGCTCCTTCCTTCTAACAGGAAGACTCTTTGTGCAGATTAGAGCACAGCAAACTCTCAGGATCACTGTCGAGGGCAGAACTAGCAAATGTGGGGATGATTCCAGCAGTACTCATGTGCTCAGGGCTACACCAGGGGCTGACAATGCTGTAAATGAAAAATTCTGGAACACACACTGTAATGAAGAAGATGCCATCCTTGTGACTCAAGACAGAGATGTTTCCTCCAAGTGTAAGGTGAAGGTGAGGATGACAGCAATGATACCTCCAAAACCTGAAAAGGATCACAAGCTATGGTGTGCTTGTGATGACTACATTTGAGCTAGCAGTTTATAGGAAGCTAAGGAGTCTTCCTTCTCCAGTGGCATCCCAGTGCCCCCAGCCTTCATCCAGAAGAGCAGGGCAGAGAATGCCCTCTGTGCATGGAGCAGAGGCAGTGATGGCCTGGTGTGCTGTGTGTCAGTATTACTTGTGAAGAGATACAGCCCAGGCGGAATGGTAGGTATGCAGTTCACCGCTCTCACGCAGGGCTCAGCTAGGTGCGTTCTGCAGCTGTGATAGCCCTACATGTATTTTCTCAGCTGTGGAGCAGAGCACGGCTAATGAAAGGAGCTGGTTTGTTGCTACAGTTGGTTGCTTGGAGCATGTTTGCTCTCTTGAGGGACAGATATGGATCCTGTTGAGTCACAAAGAAAAGGGTTTGATTTTGGGTCCGTCTGGGGATTTTGCTACATTGTGAAAAACTGTTCTGCCTTTTGAGGGGAAGATGTCAAGATTCATGGTCTACTCCCAGGGAAATCCTAATTGCAGACTGCAACTCTGTGTTGTGGATCACAAGAGAGAACGTTGATCGAGTGCTGCATGGAAGCCCTGGGGAAACTGTGAACCAAATTAGTAAGAGACTGAGGTGCTTACTGTATAATATGTGGTGTTTTCACCTCGTCAGTAGAATAGATAGAATTTCACTATTAATCATGACAATGACAAGGCAAGGACATGTTTACTAAAGAATTATTTACTACAAACTGCCTCTATTGGCGTTTTGTTTTGACTCATTTGGAATTAATTGGAAGAATGAAGCAAACCCCTCAAGTTGCTCTGGAGAGTCTGAAATCGCAGTCTTCAGTTCTGAGTTGAAGCTGAGGCGATGGAGGAGCTGCCACTCTTCTGTGAGTAGTTTTGCCTCACAGGTAGGCAGGGGAAAGCTGCTGCAGTTCCCTTCAGCCATCTCTCAATGCAAACAGTTGTTCATTATGTCCAGTCTGGCATGTGGCAGTGCACAGAGCAGGAAAGGCCATTTGCAAAGCTGTCATCAAATAGTGGCCTTTAATTTGCCTAATTTGTATTTCAGGTGAGGTAGAAATTTCCATTTTCAGCTGTTCCAAAAGGGCAGGTAGTGCCCAGATGTGCTTCTCTGTAGTGCCCAGATGTGCTTCTCTGTAGTGCCCAGGTGCTCCAGTGTGTTTCTCAACAACGGGAGATCATCTGTATTGTCCACTGCTTAGGGCAGTGAGGCTCAGAGTGCTGACAGGGCCTGTGTATAATGGAAGACTGGATTAAGAAAACACACCCAAAGTTTAAATCTGTTGCTTACAGAAAGTTCCAAGGGGCATCATAGTCATGTCATTGAGGAAAGAGTAAGTGAGGAGAGGGAATTGCAGACAGCAGAAATGGGATGCTCAGCTTTTGCATGGCGCTGTCCTTGAGGTTGCAGCTGGTTTTCTCCTTGGCTACAGTCAGCAGCAGCCCTGCAGAAATGTGATCTCTGTAAAATGCTGGATGGGGCGGAAGATTGGAGTATCCTGGAGGAAGATAGGGAAAGAAAGGAGAAGAGAGAAATATAATCCAGGACTTTGAAAGGATGCTTTTTGAGTAGCTAGTTATGAGTCTGTAAAGTGTTATGCTCTGCTTGAGTTACAGCTTCTCATCAAGAGGTATCTACGTGCTGGGGAGCAGCGTGGAAACGGATTTGTCCTTGAGCGGGAAGCGAGGAGTGCAGCTCTTTAAGTAAATGGGAAAAAGTCCTTCTCTTCACTCACCACAGCAGCAACCAGTGTTCCCATTGACAGTGTTCACCTGCGCTGGGGCTGGCACTGGGGCTGTGCTGCCACATCTTCTGAGGCTGTGTCCAGACATGTATGACTGCTTGAGGTGCTGAGGAGCACGCTGAGGGACACGCTCTACCTGCTGACGGAGGCGCTCTCTGTGCAAATTGGTTCATAACTTGGGAGCTTTGACAAGTTTTTGTTGGCTGTGCCTTGGGAAACGTTTCTGAGTGGCTGTTGCTGCGCTTTAATCTTTGCCCAGATTCTTTTGGCTGTCGCGGAAATAGCTGGATTATTTAGTTTTGTTTTTGAGGTGAATATATAGTCACCTGAAACCTGGTGGTGTGAAAACATGCATGTATCAGTAACAAGTACATATATTGTCGCTAGAAAGCAGAGCTGTGTGACCCTGGCCTAGCTGCAAGGCCATGCCAATTCTCCTGCACATAGAAGCTGCACTTACATTGTCCTGGGAGAAATCAGATCTCTGTTGGTTTGTTGGAGGCTCTGTGCTTGGCCTGTTTCAGCTGCTCCAGTCCCCCTGTCCACACACAGCCCCTCTGCTGAGCTCTCCATTACGAGGGGGTCAGAGCTGGGAGAGGGACCACGGCCCAGCAGCGTGTGCTTGCAGCCCAGAGGCCAATTGTATCTTGGGCTGCATCCAGAGGAGTTTGGCCAGCATGTCAAGGGAGGGAGTTCTCCCTCTCTGTTCTGGTGAGACCCCACCTGGAGTACTGCATCCAGCTCTGGAGTACTGCATCCAGCTCTGGAGTCCTTCAGTACAGGAAGGATGTGGACCTGTTGGAGAGGGTCCAGAGGAGGCCACAAAAATTATCAGAGAGATGGAGTGCCTCTCCTGTCAGGAATAGCTGAGGGAGCTGGGGTGGTTCAGCTGGAGAAGACTCTGGGGAGACCTTACTGTGCCCTTTCAGTACTTAAAAGGGGCCTATAAGAAAGGTGGAGAGAGATTCTTTAGCAGGGCATGTTGCAACAGGATGAGAGATAATGGTTTTAAACTAAAAGAGAGGAGATTCAGGCTGGATGTGAGTTAAAAATGGATTACAATGAGGGTCTAAGACACTGGCACAGGTTGCCCAAACAGGATGCACCATCCCTGGAGACATTCATTATCAGGTTGGATGTGGTTCTGGGCAACCTCCTCTAGTTGAGGATGTCCCTGCTCATTGCAGGGGGTTGGACTAGATGAGCTTTGAAGGTCCCATCCAACTCCAGCTATTCTGTGGTTCTATGCCCAGACCCATCTGGTCAGCATGACAGTGTTTCTGTTCACTTCCGTTCCCCCATGTCTCTTTAGCTTCTCTGCAGCTGCCATACTCCTTCTCTTCACTTGGACCTGCTGCAGTGGAGACTGCTAATGACACAGGACATCCTGCAGTAAGCCAGCTTAGTTTGGGCTGGTCTGGGGTAGGAGGCAGCCCTGACACAAGAGACCCAAGACACGATTCTCTCGTCCTTGGCTCTGGAAAAAGGCTGCCTTCACACTTCAGGACTTCAGAAATAGCTTCACAAGCTGCACAGTCTGGAAGGATGCATCCCAGAGGTGCCCTGTCACTAGTGCTAACACTTAGGTACTTCAGCTGAAATACCTTGGGTGATGCTTTTCCATTACTGCACTGCATCAGATTCTTCTTTGGAGTTTTGGGAATGTCCTGGAGAGTGTGGGGAGCATCTCCTCCTGGGGTGCTGCTTCTGGGAACGGAGGTCTAATCAGAGTTGCTTTTGGGAAGTTGCGTGAGTTCTGATCCCGTGCTACTTACTCTGTGTTTGTCACACTTTCGAGTTCCCGGAGTGATCCTCTGGACTTCCAAATGTCCATTTTTTTAAAGCTTTTCCATGAAAAGGGAGTTAACTGTAACTGATGGTTTATTGAAAATAAAGCTGGGGAAAACCGCCTGCAAAAGCTATGACTCCTGAAAACAGGCTGATTTTGCCAAGAGCTGGAGTGTTGACAACACTGAAGTGACTAAGCATCTTGTGCTTTCCATTTGATAAGCGAAAGCAGCTCATTGAGATTGGCTTTATGCTGGAGTTTATTCTACCCCTCTTCTTTTTCTCCCCATCCCTGGTGCCCAGACTGCAAAGGCTGGCTCCAGCTCGTACAGATTCCGTTTGTCAGCAGACAGACATGCTGGGCTGTGTGCACTGGCTGTTGTGTAAGAGCAGTGAAGGAAACCCTTCTGCACTGCCCATTGCTCCGTATAGTGAGCAGCACTGCCGGTACCGCTGCTGGCGCAGCCATCCAGCCCTTCCAGCGCTCCATGAGATCACCAGGTTCCGGATTGGGATGGTGTGAAAGGAAGAGCTAATCCACTGCCTGGCACAGGAGTTTTCTGCTTTTCATACAAGAAAGTTCTCTCACAAGTTTCCATTTTTCTCTTGCATTTAAAAGGGATTGTTTTTAAATGGATATTTCCTTCCGTCCCCTCCCTCCTTCCTCCCTTAGTCTAAACCATGACCGCAGCCATTCAGGAGCTGCTGGCAGCTCAGCAGACAAACTGCTGGCTGCAGAAAAGCGCTCAAATGCACAGGCTGGTGAAACACATTCGCCTGGGTGTTCAGTGTGGGTGTGCACTTGTACTTCAGACTGCTGCTGGGCTTTTTGCAATGCCCTCACCAACGTGATGGAGAAGAAATGTGATACCACAGAGCAGGGCTGTGTTTGGTGCCTGGCCATGGACAGCCTGAGCCTGGAGCCCAGGAGATCCGTTCACAGCATCGCTGTGGGCTGATGAACCTACTTTGTGCATAGGTGGTGAGTGCCACGAGTGCATTTGCTTTCCCTCAGCTCAAAGCACAGCCAGGCTTGTTCTCTGTATGCATGAACCTGCGTGTGGATTAATGGACAACCAAAGTGGCAAACACCAGGGATGCACCCAGCGAGGGAGCATGCTCCCAGGACATGACACAGGAGGGGTTGCATATGTCTGCCATCTTCTGCCCTCACATCAGAGGGCCTGCACATTGTTCAACAGGAGATGATGTGTATCAAACCAGCATTTCTATTTTACCATCCTTAAAAAGGGCAGTTTAGTGAGGAATTGAGAAGTAGAAAAATAACCAGTCTGTCTAAACCTGTTTGCAGGGGTCTGCAGCTGGTAAAAATGGCAGGTACCTCTGCAAAGCTGGAGGTCAGTGGGTGCTCATGCAGGTGGTGTCCCCTGCAACAGGCTGAATTATTCTGTTTCTTGCTTTTTGCTTATAAATGGCTGCCTCACTTTATGCTCTTGATCCTGCAGCATCTCTTCCACACATGCACACATTCTGCTGTTGTTCTGCTGTCTCTGAAGCAACTTGCACACAGAAAGATGGTGTTTGTGGGAAGTCTTTGAAGGAAAGTGCCTTCTGTCACCTCTCCTTACCTAAAATAAGCTTTTCGGTTCAGCGCTGAAATGAAACCATCTGAAAAAAGAATCTCCCAATAAAATACTCCTCTTAATTTAAAGAAGTTGCACATTTAAAATGTCTGGATCTTCCATGGGAACATGCTGGTTTCATCAACATTTTCAAGCAATGCAGCTGAACTGGTTTAATCAAGTCAGCATTCTTCCTTTTGACTTTGTTATGGCTTTGATTGAAGTAAATCACTCTGAGTATATTGTTTTGCAAAAACATCAGAATTTATAACTTTCTGGCCCTAAATTGAATTGAAGTAAGCATTTTGAAATTCTGTTCTGTTCCCCTGCCAGGAGACGAGAATATGATGTTGTCAGCCAGCGCTAGTTACAGTTTTGGTGGTTGCTGTTAGCCCTCAGTGTTCTGTCACACAGATAATGGTTTTATCTGCAGTGTGAAGCATTCTCATTTCCTTTTCTAAGAATATGTATGCCTATATTTCATGTTCATATGGACTCTTTTTCAAGCTGGTTTTCCATGAGGTGTCCTTGCTCTGCCTATCCTAGGAATCATGGTTAATGAACGAATTTAGGAAGAAGCAACTCCTTGGTGTTCTGACCATCCTCTGTTTACTGATGGTTTACCTCACAAGTTTACTTCTGTTGACTTTGAGGGACTTAGTACCAATTGAGAGCACAAGTCCTCCTGTGCATGGGTGCTTGTGCTTGCTCAGGACACACACTGTGCACAGGACTGGCAACAGCTAAATTGATAGTGGCCAATACAGCCCTGCTAAAGTCAAAGGGTTTAATCCTCAAACCATAGGAGAGCAAAACTTTGCAGCACAGTGAGTTAGGAAGCTCCACAAAGGACATAAATTGAAGCCTTCTGGTTCATGAAGGACTTCATGGGCATGAGGACTGGGGTTACACTTGGGTTATCTTGCTGTAGAGCTCTGTAAAGCTTTCAACAGAGACTTTGGAAGATCTTTATTTTAGATGTCCAGGGCTTAATTTGTAGTGACATCTCAACTGAGCAGTGGAAGTCAATGACATTGTTAACAGTGGGTGAAGGACAGAGCTGAGAGTAAGAAGACTTGATTCTCATTTAGGTGAATCTATTGTCCTGGTTGTGTAAAAGGACATTAAGGAAAGCTTTAAAATGTTTAATGGAAACAAAGGATTGCAATAGTATCTGTTGGTGTTAAGACTCCCCTATCCTCCAGAGATAGTGGTTTTTTACCCTCTTGGTGCATACAACTCTATTTCACAGCTCCAGCTTTTGATGCCATTAGCAAGTAATTAGCTGCTGCCTCCAGAACATCATTTCAGCACAGGGAAGGGATAGATCCAGAGGCAATGGCTCATCAGATGCATGGCTGGCATGAGCACACACACTCAGTTTGGAGGGATGCGCTTTCACAGTGGGGCTCAACAGCCGTGCCTGTGCTTCACTCAAAGCTGTTTTCTCAGTGCCTGAAGTAGAGACTGTTTCTTTGATATGCAAGTTTATGGGGTGGGGGAGTGATGGGTGTGGGGAACAGATGGAGAAAGCACAGGGAAAAAGCAGTTCTTGAGAGGGATTAAAAGAGATGCTTTTGTTGGGATCATTGCACTAGAAACAAGGAGCCTCTGATGAAGGAAAGTGAGCCTGAGGATGGGGAAGATTGTGGTGCTATTGACAGAAAAGGGATTTGTAAGGATTTCAGCCTTATCAGTTTGAGGTTAGTAGCTTGAGAAACCAAATGTTGAGGGATGTGGAAATGATTAAAAGAAAGGATACAGAGGGACTGAATGAGGCACTGAGCCAGAAGGGTTGAGAGGTGGGGAGCAGGGACAGGGCTTGCTGCAGAGAGAGGCCACCAGCTCTCTAGCCTCTCCGTGGGCAAGAGGCAAGGGAGCAAGGAGAGGAACAGAGGGGAAAACTGGAGATGACCTGGACAAGCAAGTGAGCCATTGGGCAGAAGAGGGATGCAGATGGGGAGAGGGTGAGGCAACTGTACAGGGGAGGGCAGTTGAGCAGCTTCTTTCACAAAAACAGGATTAACCCATGATAAACCATCAGCCATGCTTGAACTTCCAGGCATGTTAGATATGGATATGACTGGCTTTCTGCATCTTGCTTCAGCATATGAGGTGATTTGGGGGTTTCTTGTTGGGAGTTCAAGTTTATGCCTGAGAAGTGAGTGCTTGTTTTGAGAAACCTGAAGGTACAAGCTGGAGGGCAAACACTGTTTCATGGGGGTGTCCTGCTTCCATTGTCACATTTACCTTGTGGGCTGCACTGCACCAGGGCAGCAGTAGTTGTCTCACTGCCAGCAGTAGTGAGCAGCTGCTGGTTGGATATAAAGTGGGTGATGCACACAAGCTTGCCCTTGATGTGGCCTATGGGTGCTGATTGTCAGCTATGCTCAGCTGGCACCAGCACAGATTCTGGCCAAGGGACTTATTTGCACTGGAGCATTGGAGCCAGGAGGTGCCAATGGGAGGGGATGGTGACAACATCCTGCTGTGGGACCCTTACAGAAGAAGCTTATCTTTAATTGTCCTTCCATTCATTATTTCCCAGCTAAAGCCATGTAAGAATTACAAATTTGGATTACCTGGAAAAGCTGCTGAAAGTAGGAGAAATTATTAATTCCCAACCTAGATTCTGAAAAATTAATTGCAGCACCACATATTGAAAATTCACCTCCATACAAAATATTCTGGGTTTGTGAGCAGTTCTGAAACAGTGAAGAGAAGGCTCAGGAGGGACCTTATCACTCCCTACAACTACCTGACAAGAGGATGAAGCCAGGAGGGGGCTGAGCTCTGCTCCGGAAGAACAAAGGATGAGACAAGAGGCAACAGCTTCAAGCAGGGAATTTAGATGGAGATGAGGAGCAATTCCTTCCCCAGAGGGTGCTCAGGCATTGGAACAGGCTGCTCAGGGCAGCTCTGGAAGTGTTCGCACACAGTGTAGATGAGGCCCTCAGTGACATGAGTTAGTGGTGGCCTTGGCGATGCTGGGTAGTGGTTGGATTTGGTAAGTTTAAAAGTCTTTTCCAACCTGGTTAATTCTATGATTCTTCTGAGCCATATTTCTGCCAAGTTTATTTTTCCTTCAACCAGTATCCTTCAGCACACTGACCCCACTACACTCATGTTAGTAGTGGAAAACCTGCATTTGTAAGAAGTCTCTCTCTGTGCACCATACTGAAGTCATTCAGATTGCAGGTCAGAGCTATGGAAACTCTCAGCACAGTGTGTCCATATCTTATCAGCACAGCTTCGCCTGCCAGCAGTGCCCCACACACTTGCTGGAAGTCCAGCTTCAATGGGAGAAGTAATCTCTGTGAATGGATTTTCTGGCAGGGTTCCTATTGCATGTGTGGCTCATTGTTCTTGCTGATGTGACTACGTTTTACCCCCTAGATTAACGGTTGTGGGTCATTATTTTTTTGTTGATGGGAAAGGTTCTGGAAAAAGAATCAGGCTGCTAATCCCATAAAATTCTATAGGAAACCTTTTTGGTTTTAACTACTTTTCCTTGTTAATTGTGTAGCTTTTTGAGCATGCTTTTGATACAAAGGACACCAGCTGATTTACTTTAACTCTTAAAGTTTTCTGTGGTCAAAGGGTTTAGTAATTAAAAACAAACCACTTCCTTTTCCTCAGCACATTCTAACAAAGTGTTATTATACCATTTCATTTATATATGTATATATATATGTATATGTATTCTGTTCATAGTATAGTATTTCACTATGAGGTGTTACTGATGTCAAAAATAAGAGGTACTTGCCAATGGTGGCATATCCTCAGTTGGTGTGAGCATCCACTGCATGTATAGTTGTAACCCGAGTGAAGTCAGAGTTGATCCCTCTGTAGCTACAGGCCTGCTGTGGAGCTGTGCCAGCTTCTGTGAGCTGAGGATCCGGCCTCTAATCTGTATTACAGGATAGCTAATATGATGTTTAACCACACAGTAACCGCAATATACAAAGAAGTTCTATTTTAGCACTGCTAGAGCAAAAAAAAATTAGCTGTTAATGCTGAAGCCTGAAGAGCAAAAGATTGCAAAGTGGGGGAAGGAGGCAGGAAAAAACCTCCTCCTCTTTTGAGTTAAATGTGTACAGACAAATTCTCACGTCTCAAGGCTAAGTTTTGTCTGAGAGAGATCTTTATGATTTGGGTCTTTGTAATTAAACCAGAAAGAATAATTATCTTAAACTTACATCTGCAGAGGAACAACTGTATGTTTACTTCTTATCTGCCAAAAAAATCTCTCTCTCTTTAGCTAGAAAGGTTAACAAAGAGACATTGAAGTATAAAAGCATTCTTTTTATTGAAAATATCTACATTTTGTGATCAGATTCAAATGAGAACAGTCAAAACCTTTTTTTTTTCCCTTTCTTTTTCTTTTTCTGTTTCAAAATGGGAGCGAGGGGGAAGCACGCAAATCCAAACTTAGTGCCTACGATGGTTGGAAGACATTATGATTAATTTTGTACTTAGGTTTCCAGATGTTGGATTTTGTCCCAACTTTTAAAGACCTCTAATGTTTAACAGGATATGTGCTGAGTATAGTCTTTAACAGAGTTTTCTTTCATAACTCTAGGATCTATGAGACAAGGTAATTCAGGAAAACAGTGCAGATTCGGAGCTGAATCTACAGCCTTCTAGGACAAAAACCCCAAAACATTAAATGTGCAAGTTCGGACTGGAGCTGTGTTTATTTGGGAAGACTATGGATAGGTACCAGAGCTGGCAGCAGAACTGTTTGAATGCCTTTCTTCTTGTACTGCTGTGGAGCAGCATTTCCTATGCCCAGAGAGACTGCACGGGTGCGGAGTGCCAACCCCTGGACAACTGCATCGAGGATGTGCTGGAGCCCGGCGAGTGCTGTGCCACGTGCCTGCAGCATGGCTGCACATGTGAAGGCTACCAGTACTATGACTGTGTCAACGTGGGCTTCATCAACGGCAAGGTACCTGAGGGGCAATCTTACTTCGTGGACTTTGGAAGTACTGAGTGCTCATGCCCCAAGGGAGGAGGCAAGATCAGCTGTCAGTTCATGCTGTGCCCAGAGCTGCCCCCCAACTGCATCGATGCAGTGGTGCCAGCAGACGGGTGTCCTCAATGTGGGAGAATAGGCTGCCTCCACGAGGGTCAGAAGTACGTAGCGGGGCACACCTTCCACATGCCCCCCTGCAAGGTTTGCCATTGCCCGAATGCTGGTGGTGAGCTGATGTGCTACCAGCTTCCAGACTGTAACACATTCGCCCTGAACACTGCAAGTCCAATAGATGCTGAAGACAGCGAGCCCGAGAGGCACTATGACGATCCATACAGCTATGACCAGGAGGCACCAGAAGGAGACAACACCCAGGTGGAGTCTCCAAAAAAGTACAGGAGTTACTCGTCCCACCTAGAGCAAGAGAGCATCAGCCAGGAGCAGAGTGAGGATTATGACTACCTACCAGCCAGCATTGCTCCTTCAGCTTTGGCTCCAGCTGACCCAGACACTGAGGAACCGGCTGCGCTGCTCACCACACCAGTGCCCAGGGCCCCCTCTGAAATTCGCAGTGCCACAGAGAAAAGTGAGAGAAAGAGAGTGCCCCGCACCACAGCAGCATCGCTCCAGCAAGTGACACATAAGGGAACACCAGTAACCACCAGTGCTCCTCCAGAGCACGCAAGAGCCACCACTGAGACACCCAAGCACATGGAGGAATTGGACAGGAAACCAAGGGGAAAGCAAGCAGGCAAAGAGAAGCAAGACCAAGAAAGAGCCCCACACTCTAAAATGAAAAAGCATGCCAGAAAAGATGACCTAGGGAACAGCCTGTATCTAGGCTTGAAAGAGGTGAATTTGACAGACCCAAGTGCATCAAAATCTTCCCATGAAACGCAGGAGGGAAATGATTTCCCCAAGGTAAAGTTCAGTGCCACAACCTCTCCTCCTGTTGCTCTAAAGGAAGACCGTAGTCAGTCATCCCAAAAGCAGTCGCAGACGCTTTATCGTTATCATCCTGAGGAACATGGGGACCCCAATTCTATTCATGCTAACCCCAGGTTACCAGAAGGTAAGAACTGCTTCCAGTGTAGATGCCTAAAGAACATTTACTCATAATAATGTTGGTGCATATCTGCTGTTCTTTTCTCCTTATTGCTGCTCATGGGCATGAAACCAGTTACCTTCTTTGATCTCTGTCAGAAGATGGTTTGTATTTCATTTGATATAATGGATCCCGTTTCACTATTGCCTGCCTTGCTTTGATTTCACAGTCCGTGGATGGTGTTTTCTGGTATTTGGACTTTATTTCAGATGATGATTTGTTGAACTCCAACCTTTTCTTTCTGTTACTTGCTTTTAATTTCTAATGTGATGTTGGAGAAAGATCTTAACTCTACATACCAGGATTTAATCAGTTATCTGCTTGGATCCTTCAATTACAACTGAATGTAATGACATTTGTAGCTTTTGTCTTTTGCTGGGGAGGAAGTGGTACATTGTGCTTCCACTACAGAAATATTGACAGCACTTTTGTAATATCTATCCCATGGTTGAAAGGCTGTCTAAGCTGGTTAGTACAAGAACTTGATAGATACACTCAAATACCCTTGAGGACTTGTAGGGAGAAAAAGGGCTGCCTCTTGCCTTATGTTTTTTGGGGGCTGGAAGTTTATGATGTTTGTGATCAACTGTGGCAAGTGTATGTATTTCCTCTGTGCCTCTGGATTCCTCTTGACATCTGCAGTGGGTGTTGATTATATGCTTTATGCAATGCTCATTACTGTAATGAATGCAAACTTCATTGCTAGAAATTAGCACATATGCAGCTCATATTTCCAATTCATTTTTCATCAAATCAAGAGTAATACCTCCTTTTTCAAGATGTGACATGAAATGGTCTCCTGAGGCTCAGATGTATAGTGCTTGCAGTCTGAGTAGAGAATACTGATTACTCCCTAGACAGCGATATTTCTTCCCAGGTTATTGAGGTTGCCCTTCAACATCTTGAGCTGCCTAGTCCGTCTACTCAAGAAGCTTAAGGGAGATAGGAGGAGAGCAGTTTGGAGCTGGGACTCTAGGTCCAACACAAACAGCACCTGATGACTCTTTACCGCACAAAAGATGTGCCAGGTCCGTGAATGGAGATGGTGGCCTTTTTCTGTCACTTCCACTTCTGGTTTTGTTGTAAACATTTACCTCAGTTAGTGAGGTGACTTGACTTCTGGATTTCACCAAAACAATGCTCTAGAAACCAGTCTTGCTTGAAGAACCTCACACACACCATCCAGTGAGATGCTGTTAGGAAGTGTAGGCTTTCAAAAGTGATTTAATTCATAGTTCCTGCGCTCCAAGCCTTACCTCTTTGCTACCTTCTCTTCATAGATGCCTGCTGTGTTTTATTTCTAGCTCCTTTTTGTTATGTGAAAGGTGAATCAAACAGGGGTGAATGGCTGATTATCCTGTGGGAGTAGTGAACTGATTGCAGCTTTCCTGTTTGTGTAAATGAATAAGAGGATCTGTCCATAACACCTTCATCTGCCCAGTGCAAATGCAAGTAGCAAAAAGCATCAGCTTATGTGGTACACCGAGTTAAACTGCAGTATTACTATGCAGCTTAAGCACAAAGCTCTTCTCTTACATTTGTTCCAGAGTCACTCAGAGACGCGTTAGTGGCGATAGGATTGTTCCAGTTTGATGGGATTTTGTAATTATTCCTCAGAATTAAGAAAACTGTCTGAGCCCAGGTTGGACACAGGGGCTTGGAGCAGCCTGCTCTAGTGGAAGGTGTCCCTGCCAGCAGCAGGGGGTTGGAACTGAATGAGCTTTAAGGGTCCCTTCAGCTGAAATCAGTCTGGGATTCTAGGATTGTATGAAAATTATAGAAGGCTTCACAGGAATTCACTAAAAATTCAGCCCAAGCTAGATGGCTATTGCATTTGTTCTTCCTATTAGCTGTATCCTGGCAGAAGAACTCAACTGTGGCTGGATCCCTGATGCCTTTGGTTAAAAACTTGGCTCCATTACTTATATTTTATATATCTCACTTTGGTTTTATATGTAGCTGAGTTTTCATCTCCCAAATCTCTAATGGCTCATATGTAATCTAATGGTGGAAACAATGCAGAGGACTTTGGTGCTTAGGAAAGGTTAACTGAGATTCTCCTTTTGCACTTTGCTTTTCCCTGTTTTCCAGTATGACCCATGCTGGTTCCCTTCCCCAGTGAGCCCTGGTCTGGTCCCAGGTAGAGTCTGTGTCCTGCTGGGACCACCCCAGGGACAGCAATAACTGCATCTGAAAAACTGCTGTCATTAGGCACAAGCATATGCAACCAGATGTTACACTGCAGTGTAGTTTGCATCAGCCAGCTCAGATGATCCATTTAGCATCTTCACTCATGGACTCCAGTGAGATGCCATTTGTTTGGGGACATTTTTTCCCCTCTCCTTATTTGGCTGCTCTGAGCTTTTCTGGAACCATCTGTTTTTATGGAATCCCAGGCTGGTTTGGGTTGGAAGAGACCTTAAAGCTCATCCAGTTCCAGCCCCCTGCCACAGGCAGGGACACCTTCCACTAGAGCAGCTTGCTCCAAGCCCCGTTTGACCTGGCCTTAAACACTGCTAGGGATGGGGCAGCCACAGCTTCTCTGGGCACCCTGTGCCAGCGCTTCAGCACCCTCATGATGATTCTCTGGGTGCTGTGTGGGACCAGGCCTTCTCTGGTGGTGATCTGGGGCAGCAGCAGCACTCACAGCCCCAGGGAGCTGCTGCCATCACAGAAATGCACTCTGTTGCAAACCCACTGGTAAGGGGGTGACTTTGGGGAGCTGGTTTCTGTTTGTGAGGTGGGATGCACAGCACCAGCTCTGCAGGGCTGAGTGATCCCAGTGGATGCTTTCCTGCCTCTGACAGGGGTGGCTGTGGCTGCTGGGGGTTTCCAGCACACTGTGCTCAGTGCCAGCCCATAGCACACCCCTGCAGAGGAAATGTTGGGCTGTTACCCCATGTGTGAGTGCAGTTGTCTTAGATCCTAAATACCTTGCCCTACCCAGGCTGAAGAGCAACTTTCTTCAGGAGCATACAGATCTATTGCAGTTTCTGTGGCAAATGCTAATTGCTGCATTCCTAAAGGAGCTGTAAGTGTAAAGCAGAGGTACTTGCTCTGCTGAGAAAGTGTAAATTAAGTGCTTTCACCAAGGGAAGGGTTCAGATTGATGGAGAATGTTCTCTTTATACAGCCTCTTTCCAAACATTGATCTTACCCTGTCACTTACTGCAAGAGTAGCAAACACAGGGAGTTTAAGTTTCCATATTTCCTCATTCTAAAAATCCCCTGAACAGGGCAGGGTTGGATAAAACTTATTTAAAGATCTTACTGTCAAATTTTGTTATGATTTTCCCACTTTTTTCCCATTTCCCCATGCTCTGCCTGTGGAGTACTGTTTCCTGGATCAATGTAACTCAGGTTGCAAAGAGCCTTGTTGTGAATGGGTTATAATTTGCATTCTGGGTTTGGCAGGCTGGATAGGAGTTTGTTTAGCTTGGAACCTTTGTGTTTCAGAATGGAGGTGCTTTTCCATTTAAACCAATCCCCAGTTGTGGATGAGTTTATTGTGGTTGTTTTTAGAGATAAGGATAATTGCTCTCAAGCTGCTCTCACCGATTTGCAAGCTGAGAGCAGTGGATGAGAGAATGGCATTTATGACATGTGAATACTGGTCAGTTAGGAGGTACTAGGAGGCTCTCTAACTTGTAAGGGTGTAGTTGAGGTTTCAAACAGCCCATCTACTGCATGATTGCTAATACTGAGGCTCATGAAGGAAGATGACCTTGAATTTCTGAGCTGAGGACAATCAGAAAATGAGCTCCATAAAGCAGACCTGCAGTGAGATCTTTGCTGAGCACACCAACCCTTCATCACTCCTTCTGCCACCATAACATGCGCTGCAGGTGGGAGGATGCTATGAATGGTGCCTCGGAAACACAAGCTATTTGCAATTATGTTATATTTTTTGGTATCAGGCGAAGTGTTCTTTCACATCTCCTTAAATTACCTCAGGCTTGATTCTACTTTGTCTATTTCCTCCTAGTTCTCTCTGCAACAGAAAACAATCAGCTTTGAGCACTCAAACTAGGATAACTTGAGGAATAAAAATAAACCTTGGAAGAGTGGGGTGTAGAGAGAAAAGCCTCTGGGCCTGCAAGTGTGAATCAGCATGAATTCCAGCCCCAGGGGACTGTGCTCTGTTGTTTCTTTGGTAGTTGAAGTTCTGAGATCGTAAGATTATGGAGGAAGATAGTGTGAAGGGAGCTAAGGAAGGCTGAGATAGAGGAAGACTAAAATACTGTAAAATTAAGAAGAGATTTAAGAGAGAACTGCAAAATAGATGTCTCTGTTGTGCCAACAATGGCATTCAGACCTGAGAACAACCAGCCACTGAAATAACCTCCCCAGGGAAGTGGTAGATTCCCTGACACTGGACACTGTTAATATTCAGCTTATCAGGGTGCTAGGACATCTCTTCTAGACTGTGCTTTTGCAGGAAAGGTTGGACCAGATGATCCTTGAGATCCCTTCCAACCTGGGATTCCCTAATTCTGTGTTTCCCTGGACTGGTAGATGTGGCCCGACTTTCCATTTCCGAAGCTCTTGCTTTCAGTGGAAACAGCATTAGGCCTGTAGTCCATCCCACTTGAGGAATTTGAGCATGTGTCAGGAGAGCTGATGCATCCTGCCAGCCTAGGCATGCAGCTGAACTGTGGGCACCCAGTCTTGCCCTGCCCAGGAGCATACCTGTGGGGTCAGTGGTCATGGGTTCGTGTTTGCATCCAGCTGGTCTCTGGACATGTTGTTGTGTGACTGCTGCTTGCCTGTGTGTGTTTTGGGAGCTGCTGGGGGTCAGACCACTGCTGCTGCTTTTCCAGCTGGCTTCAGGTCAGTGTGCCTCTCAAAGCTGCAGATACTGAATGTAGAGCATTGTTCTTTCTTTGCAAGTGAAGCATCAGAAGTGTTTCTTGTATTTGTATATTCTGATTGAGACATCCTACAGGGACATAGGAAACAATTATATTTTGCTGTCAGTGGTTTGTAAGATAGAATTTATTATACTGAATACCAAATCTGCAGCCTGCCAGTAGCACATGGCACATGCAGTGTCATTGCAGAAACACAAACCTTGCTTCAGTGCAGAACAGAATTTCCTGCAAAGCAAACACTGACCTGAAAAGTATGTAATCTTCTGCAGCTGGTGTGATAATGTGGTGTTGTCAGACTTCCCATCACTGATAGTACGTTTATGCACAGCTCTTCCACTGTAGCATAAGGACTGGTACTCAGGCAGCTGACTGGAGCAGTGTTTTATAAGGAAATTCATCGTGTTAAGTGTTGGCACCAAGGGGAAGTGCAGAGAACGTTTGAAGAGAAAGCGAAGCAGGATGAAGCATTCACGCCTGACTGAGGAATGTAGGTGGGCACTATGTTGTCCATGTCTCTTTCTGTCTCGGGGGGAGCATGGTGCTGCTGGGACAAGCCCCAGAGGCAGTGTCTGCATGGGACAGGTCTTGCACAGTGACACTGAACACAGGCTAGGGCTTTCAGATATCCTTAACTTCATGAGATTTAGTTACCAAGAGAGTACAAATCTTATATGTTGAAATAATAAATTCTATTGGAGTTGGGAATTTAACCTATGGTGGCATCAAAATATGTTTGGAATCCCATCCCATGTACCTATTTTGTAGAGGTAAACATCATTATTCGTGAAAGGTTAGCTCCATCCATGGCATGCAACAAGAACACTTGATCTCAGTTATGAAATTAAAACATGCTGGAGACAAACTGTGGAAATAAGATGGGAGTTTTCTTGTACAAATGAATGAAGCACTTGAAAAGCTTAGGCTGCTGAGCTCGCCAGGTTTCCTGAGGGGACTGCATTTGCTGGTTATTTATAGCATGTATCTGAGAGTATTTTTGGGTTCGTTTGCGTGATTGATACTTCTTCAGAAGGCAGAATTGAAGTGAGACTTCTTTGCAGCAGTGTTTGTAGTATTCTAATCAATCACTGAGGAATTAAAAATGACCGTGAATACAGCTCCTTGTTAGAGGAAGGCAAATAGAAGTACTGTGTGATTCAAATTTGATGAGACAATAAATAACCTTTTGAACAGTTTCAAATGCATAGGCCAAACAGATGTAGCTTTCTAGCATCTGCTTACTCATGAAAGGATTTGTAATTTCATTACCCTGGGCCTCACAGTGAGCAATCTCTCCTACCTCTTAGGGATTCTTAGGTAACAAGCCAGCAGTAATTGGAATTTCATGAAGATCCCCTTATGTGTGAGCAGGTTTTATGTTTTACTGACTATTCCCACTCTGCCTGTGCTATGCTTGAGATGACCAATTCTCTTCCAAAGCCACCAAAAAGTCCTAAACTGCTATCCCAAAGCAGTGGTGATGTGGGCACTAAGCCAGAGTCTGAGAGGGATAAGTGGAAAAAAAGGAATTGTGCTACCTTTAGGAGCAGCAGATCTCCACTGAAGGGTTTTCCCTTTCTTGCCTTTGCCTGGGGGCCAGGGAGCTGCATCCCCTGTGTATGATACACATCTCAAAAGCAATGAACATCATCAAAGGGAACCGTATAGCCTTGCTGCTACCATTCGCAGGACAAGTTGTTGCTTGCATCTCCAGTGACTGGTACTGCACAGGAACAGGTTTGTACACAGAGTTGTACCCCTTTCCACAGGGGTTATGTGGTGAATTGGGCATATGAGTATGTCTCAAGTAAGGTAAGTGCTTAGGATAAGCTTTATTTTGTATGAGGTCACTATATAGAGATCTTATTTCAAGAAGAAGAATTTGCATCTTCTCTCCTGTGTTACCCATCTGTGCTGCACAGTTACCTTCCCTCTTTTTTGGCTGTCTCTGTACCTCACTGTGGATTTCCCCCTTCCTTGTTTGATGCTGTCATCTCTTCTCTCCTCATAGCCCTCCTGGAGCCACATTGTGTGGTTTTTCAATTAAGGAATTGTTTCCTTCCACCTGAAGCAGCACTCTGGGGCATGCTGGTAGCTGCAGGTTGGGGTGGAGTGGCAGCCCCTGATTACTGAAGTGGCAGTGGATGGCTGCAGCCCAGCATGGGGGCTTGGTGGACTAGCACAGGGACTTCGCAGCCTGGTGTTGGCCACCAGACAATGGAAACCAGTAGAGAAACTCTTCTGAGAGAGCTGCAGGAGAAAGGCTTTCCTCCAGTGGTGTTAGGGAAGTCACCAGGTTAATGGAACCCATGTAAACTGTGCTCAGGTAAGTGCTCAGTACAGGATCATCATTGAGCACTGCTGAAAAGGGAGAGAAGAGTACCAGATGGGAAAAAAACGTCATGGCCATGCATAGCCCAAGAAATACATAGTCCAAGAAATTTTAAGCTGATTTTACATTGTGTGTTTCTGATCTTAGTATGTTGCTGAGATGTTTTGGTGTATTTCTTTGAGTCATAACCTTGATAGCACCATGTGAAGGCTGCAGTCTGGCATGAAGCTGTAATAGTACTCACCTCCTCCTTACATCCACTGTGAGCAACATCAGCTGTGTTTGGAGCAGGGGAGCTGGAGTTTGACTGGAGCTGGCTCATATGCAGGGAACAGAATTGAGAAGAAAATGAATGAGCTCTTGCAGCAAGAACATCTGGCTATACTTCAGTTTCCTTTTCTTCTCACCTCTCACTATTTATGTTAGTTTCTGTCTGAGGTTTGAAAGACATTGTATGTGCTACCTACTGGAAGCATTTTCTGAGCACAAGTTAAATTGATTAATATTACAGAGTTATACATCTTGTGTGAAGTGAAGCATCAGAAGTGTTTCTTATATTTGTATATTCTGATTGAAACATCCTACAGGGATGTAGGAAACAGTTATATTTTGCTGTCAGTGGTTTGTAAGATAGAATTTATTATACTGAATACCAAATCTGCAGCCTGCCACTGGCACATGGCACATGCAGTGTCATTGCAGAAACACAAACCTTGCTTCAGTGCAGAACAGAATTTTCTGCAAACGCTGAACTGAAAAGCACGTCATCTTCTGCAGCTGGGTGGCGAAAGCAGAATACCTAGCTTTGGTACTGAAAACATACCTTTTGAATGGGAGTGGAGCTTACTGTTTATAATGATCACTTCTTCCGAGTCTTTCCAGAAAGAGCTCTTTTGCACTGAACAAGCAGAATGGGAAACTTTCAGCTTGTTTGGTGGTGTTTAAGGAGTCTTCTTTCTTTATTTTTTCTTTAATAATGATTCTGAGAGATCGCTAGGAGGAGGACTTCCAGATAAGAGTATTAAGTCAATCCATTGGCTGCTTGGTGGCATGGAAAGCCTTACACACACCCAACACCTCTGCCAAACATTGTCAGTATTTGGCCATCAAGCCTTCAGTTGATGGCTGTTTCTTTCTAAAGCTCAAGTAGACCCAATTGTAATTCTTCAGCTACTTCTATAAAACATCTTGTTTATGGCCTATAAGCAGCTGAAGATTAGCATAGTTCTCCCTCTAATCCAAGAATTCTTCCTCTGCAATGTGCATTAATTTTCCTTGTGTTGGAACTTCCTTGCATGAAACTACTCGTAGCTTTAATTTCCAAATTCAGAACTGCAGCTTTCTAGCCAAATGATTTTGTAAGAGATTTACTCTGAGGGACTGTTTTCATTGAAGATAACATACACTTAAGTAATGTCTCGTGTAATAATGATAAAATTTGTACTTTTGCTGGTTCTGGGTCAAAGTTGATAAGCTCTGCCTTAACATGGCACTGAAATCAAAAGAAACTTATAGTACATATCAGCAATGGCTGGGTTTGATATTAGAACATTACATAGATGTTTAATTTGAATCAGATTGGATTGACTGGAGTCACAAGCAAATTGTATTTTTCCTGTCTCTCTAAGTGAGGTGTAAGATAAGCATGGAGACTTCCCAAGATCTTGTGTGCTGGTCTCAGAGGTTTCAGTTGTTTTATTAAACTAACAAATGTGCTTTACGTATCTTGTTGAAGAATGGACTTTTGCCTTGCTTGGCCTCTGGCCCTGGGAAGCAACATTCCTGGTGGTGCCTGCACTATTTCTCCTTTGTTCTTGGCCTCAGGGACAAGAGGAGCAGGTTTGAAGTGTTGTGAGATTCTGTTGTGGGACAGGCAGGGACTCTTTAACTCCCTGAGTATTAGGTGCAACTAACCAAATCAGATGAGAAAAGAGTTATATCTTGGTGTTCTTATTCTTGATGAATGTAACCAATCAGTTAAAATGGATAGGAGCTTGTGGAGTCAACCAGTTACATCTGCTTTTCAGTGTGAATAATTTGACATGCTGAAAAATTCTGACATGTAGCAGAGAGGCCAGCATGGGCTTAATATTTATACTCACACTTCTGTGCTAAGGTTAAATGTGTCTAACACGTTGGGGCTGAAACTAAGCGTCCTTTGTCCTTCAGTTCTGAGTCCACATTCTCACTTTGGTGAGTGCTGGCCCTGCAGAATGCCAGGGCAGCCGGGCAGAGCAAGCAGCTCCTGGGTGAGGAAACGTCAGGGCCTTCAAAGTTGTTTGTCTGCACTCCTTCAAACCATGGGATCTGCCCTTTATTAGGTGATATTAAAGGCCTGTTTTGGAGTGGGGAGCAGCTTTACATAGTCTTGAAATCTGAGCCTGGTATTTCAGGGGGGTTGCGCACTGATATGCAGCTTTTCAGTCGTGTCAGTAACATTTCTTCAAAAAGAAGATTTTGAAGGTCAAATCCTGTCCTGCAATTGCCATGTTAACCCCATTTGTTTCAGTAAGGAATACACTCATTTTAGCTGTATTACTACCTCCTGTAGTATTTTAAAGCGGTGAAGGACAACTGTTTAAGCACTAGAAATCTTAAAAGTTAAATTCTATCCCTAAGAAAGAACTCCTTACCTCTCCCATGAGCATGGAGCAGTTGCTGTCTCCTCACACACCTTCCTTTGCAGTCATGAAACACTTGTATGTTATATTTTTCAGGCAGACTCAAATTCCCCTCCCAGATCTTCGAGTTACAGTAAACAAAACCGTCACAAACCCCATGATTGTTATACAAATACATTATAATACCCATTTGTCTTTTTGTTTGTAAATTCCACAAATTGAATGTCAGGATAATGGGTACTTATGGAGAGGCAGTGGATAGCCGTGCTGAGCCCGTAGCACAGCACGGTGCCAAGTGTCTCTTCCCGTGACAGGCAGGAAAGGGCTTGATGTGACTGATCCGACATGACAAACCACAATCCTGCAGGAAAAAGAGCGGGTGCTGATCCATGAACATGTTTCCCCCATCCATGCCTGCAGAACAGAACTGAGATCCACACTGTTGCGTTTCAGGTGGGACACAGGGAAGTCCATTCTCCTCCAGGGAGTTAATCCTGTACCTGTCCATAAGTATGAATGTGTAAATACAGCCGACACTGATGTACAGATTGTGTGTGACTCTGTTGGGTATCAAATACCTTAGAAAAAGTGCAAAGTAGCTTTCAGCTGTGTGCTGGGGACCTGGAAAATTACTTTATCTTGTTTGCCCTTTTCTTACTCCTTGGTGGTAAGACTTGATTATTAACTTTAAAATTGCTGAGTGACTTCTAAGTACTTGTGTATTTATAAAACCACCTCAGTCTGACACTAAAATACTTCCTAACATTCTCTGACTCAGTCTGTCAAGCAGGGGAGAGTTCAGTCCTGCAGTGGTGATGGCCATTGAAAAGAGAAGTCTTGTAAGCAGGAGATTGTAAGTGACAGAATTACTTCACAGGTTTGCATGGTGCTGTAGGAATGCTTGCTAGCTCAGTGTAAAGATGCAGCATATAGACAGATGGAAACTATATTCATGTCCCTGAAAAGTGAGGTGCTGCAGAGAGCCCCTTGGGTTTGGTAGCGAGAGGTCAAGCTGTGCTGCAGGATATCCCTCCTGAACCAGGGAGCCTTTGCTTGGGTGAAGGAGGTGAGCCCAAAGTCCTCAAAGTCATGCAAAGTAATGTTTGTTCTGTTGCTTTAGCGGCTAAGCCCTTACCCAGGCTTGGGGGCAGTGGTGTGTTGTGGGGTATATGTGAGTCTTGGTCTGGTGCTTGTTATGGGGCAGCTCTTGAGGGGTTTATTGGGAATTGAAAGTTAGGCATGGGTGCTGTTGATAGTGGGGGATGGTTTCGGTTGGATGTTAGTGGAGTGGGTATGTTTCATTCATGTGGTGTAGGGATGTTTTTCATGGTTGGTTAAGGGCTATTGTTCACTTGTTTGTGTTGGAGATTGTGTGGGACTTGTCTTGTGAAGCAATTTGGGTAGTTTAGGAGGGGAAGAGATGAGAGATAATTTATTGAAATAGTTTAATGTAAAATACCAGCTTTGGGAGTTGGGGAGAGAGGTTTGAGTCCTCTTTTTCTGAGATCACAGAATCACAGAATAGTTTGAGTTGGAAAGGACTGTAAGATTATCCAGTTCCAACCCCTGCCATGAGCAGGGATTCCTCACTCTAGACCATGTCACTCAAGGTTCTGTCTAGCCTGGCCTTGAACACTGCCAGGGATGGAGCATTCACCACTTCTCTGGGCAACCTATTCCAGTCCTCACCACCCTCCCAGTAAAGAACTTCTTCTTTGTATCTAACCTGAACTGCCCCTGTTTCAGTTTGAACCCATCGCCCCTTGTCCTATTGCTACAGTCCCTGACAAAGAGTCCCTCTCCAGCATCCTTGTAGGCCCCCTTCAGATATTGGAAGGCTGCTATGAATCTCCACACAGCTTCTCTTCTCCAGGCTGAGCAGCCCCAGTTATGCTGAGATGTTTTGGGAACTCTAAGAAAAGGTGTAGTCTTCACTCTTTGTTTTACAAGACCGATGTTTTTCATAAACTATTGTAGTATTTTAGGAGTCAAGTATTTTGTTTTCTAAGGATGTGATGATGTGAGATAGGATTAGGAGGGTGGTGAAGTAGGTGAGGGAGGCTGATAAACATTTTCCAGCATGGAAATGCATGCCTTGGACATCCCCTGAAGAATTAAGGAAGGAGTGCCAAATCCTACACCGTGATTCAAGTAATCTGATATTTGAGGTTATTTGTAAACCCCCCAGAGTCATGTGGCTGTCCCAAAACATTACCTTTCAGTTATAGTGTAAGAGAGCCACAGAGGCTTCCTCAAAGAGAAAAACTAAATCTCATGTGTTTAAAACCAAGCAAAAAGCCCAACCCAGCTTCTAAATAAAATGCAATTAGAAGAAGCAAAATAAAGCAGAAGTTAATTAAAAAACAAACAAACGGAAAAAAGGCAAATGAAAAGCATTCGAACATGTAAACATGCACGTGTTTCAGCTCAGGCCCTGTTGCAGCCCTTCCCCAGCCGTCGTGCTCTGTGGGCATGGAGGCTGAGATGGGGTCGCTGTTACCCATGGGGGACCCGTCTTTCCTAGCACTTCTGCATGTGTGTACCTGGGGCACATTCAGAGGAAGGTCACTGCAGCAGGGAGGAGCTGGTAAAGTCAGAGTGTGAGATCCAGATGAAGGCATTTCTCTTTCTGAGCCCTACAGAGAACGCTGGAGAGGAATATCAGCCCAGCAGAAACTTTCAGCAAGGGAGGGGAGATGACCAGACAGCTATGTCCTGCTCGTCACACACTGTGCTGTTAAGAGGAGTGGGTGATAGGCTGGGCTTGGCTTTTTCTCTTTCACTTGCAACTTGGAGGCAGCTAAACAGGAGTGGTTTCAAATAGTATCATAGTTGCCATAGATACTGGTCTGAATTGGAAATTGAGGTCTGGACCAGGCATTTGGTCTGTCTGCCAAGGCAAAGCTTGGACCTAGGGATGAAACCCGAGTGGGTTTGAGGTGCGATGCTGACGCTTGTGTTGCCACAGTCTGATTCAGCCTTGCCACAGAGGGTGAGGATATATTTGACATCACCAAGCAGCTCCAGCAAGGCTTCACATAGGCCTGGAGACTGGGAAGGGAAAAATCCTTCATGCTTTAAACACTTTCTCCTCCTTTTTTTGCCCCAGGAGGTCTGTGGAGCTCGGAAAAATGCCATAGAATCCTGGGACTGGGTTTGATTTGTGTTTTGTAAATGTTTCCGCACAGCAAAGCAGCAGCACATTTAGAGTAGTTCAGCTGGATGAAAGCATCCTATTAAGGTAAATTCAGTTTATTTGTCCCAGGAATGTGTGGCCAGTGTGTGTCTAATTACAGATAAGGCAACAAAGCCTTTCATCTTTCAGTTAAAAATAATCTGCAAATAAGTGGAAAATGTTTTGGTGAAATGTATGAAGGTCTTCTCAAGGATTTGGTTATCACAGACGAGCCCCACTTAGGGAACTGGGAATGTTTCTTGGCCTATCCTTCTGCTTTGTGGGTGGCTTTGGACATATTGGGACAATTTCAGCTGACACTGGAAATCCCTCACTTTGAGATAGAAATCTATCATTCTGCCTGTGGAGGTTTCTAGCCTCATCTGTGTGTTGTTAGATGGGGAGGGCAAGTCAGTAAGTACTCCTCTGGTGAAGATGACAGAGATGCACAGAAGACACAGTCTGGTCTGAAAAGCACATACTGAACTTTGTGTCATATTTCCTCTCCAATTTCTTGCTCAGTAGGTGGTAGAGAATTAGTGTTTAATTACTTGCAGGCTGTGGACGGCAACCAGCCCCCTGAAACTGTTTACATTTCTGGATAAGGCTGGAGCTGAGTGTTCTTTGTGGCTTAGCCTTTCTCAAAATCTGTGGAAGACTTTACAGTGCTTGTTTATCTTTAATGCCATATACTGAGATAAATGTTTGTTCCCAAAGAGCTTTTATCTATTTAACAAAAATGCATCCACATCTTTGTGACCTTATGTCTGATAAATCTCATTTATACCATTGTGCTTCCTAGCTTTTGAAAAGGTCCAAGTCTGTTGTTCAGGAGACTTGTGCAGTTGTGGGAGTTCAGTCAGATCTACGTCTTCAAGGTGGAGCTGGAGTTCTAGACTTGCTTGGATACAAGGAATTACACCTCCCAAACATGACTTGAATAAAACATTAATTTTCCATCAAAAACCATTATGTTGCTCTGATAATTGTTCCTGGTTTGAGTAATCCTCATTTCCTTCTTATCTCCGGTGACTCATCCCAGAAAGTTCTCAGCCATCCTGCTTTGCAGATGCTCTCAAGATATCTATTCCTGATCTGACTCAGCTTTATCATTACTGTCTTCTCTCATAGTTATTGTGCTGTGAAAATGTATGCCTCACTAAGGAGTTCACTCCCCATCCAGCTTAAAAATGACTGGCACTGCTGGCCACACATTTAAATTTAACTCGAGTTTTAAGAAAGTTTTAGGGTAATAATTCACTTACCATGTTTTCAGGTTGTCTCAAGTCTTGAAGCTGCAGCTGAGAAGCCCAGATTGCAAAGATGTATGCCTCTTGAGTCCTTCTGTCTAGAGTGGGAACAGATCTTTCAGCTTTCCTGTGAGTGGTTTGCCAGTATAATGAATTCTCAATATGATCTGTGCATCTTATAGCATGGTCTGTGTGGAGTTCTGTGGTGTCACCTTTGCAACCAGGTTTGAGATTCTGTTACTGAAGTTACAGTGAATATAAAGTTTTAAGGAAGCTAATTGATGGGCAGTGTACTGAGCAACAAACCCACGGGTTTCGCAGAGATCCTTGTTGATTAGAGGAGGCTGAGAGGGCTGCAATGCTCTGAAGTGCCACGTACTTCTGTGCAGGATGTTCTGGCACACTGGAGTTCAGAGCCTCCAGAGCTGTGCTACAGCTGCGGGCAAGTGTCATGTAGTGCTTGTACTGCTGGTGTGACATGTCAGTCAGCTTTGGGGTCTGCAGCAGAACCTTTCAGGGCTCTCACTTTGCAGGTTGGGCTGCAGGAGTGGAGGTGCAGGTGTCATAAGGTGTAACTTCTGTTAGAATTACCTGCCTAAGACCTACATCTGCTCTTTGAGGCTACAGTACATTTTTGCTCCTGAAGGAACACCACAAGTTCCTGCCTGGAGTCCTGTGTGCAAGGAGGAAGTGATGGCCTCGTGTGCAGACAAGTCCTTCCTCCCCCTCAGTCCTTTGTCTGCTTGTTGGTCTGGGTTACTGGTCAGAATGCTCATCAATCAACTCATTAGCAGCATTGAGGTGTACAGGTAAGCTTTCTTTTCCTTTTGTAAGTCACCCTTATCCTTCTATGAGCAAAATGAAATCCGATGTTTAATATACAGTGTGCTGCAGTGAGTAAATAATTTGTTTTGCTTTTCTATGGGCTTTGTTACTGAAGTTGCGTGCTCTGGACTGGCACTGCCATTGTACTACTTGGAATTATCCTCTTGTTGCCTGTACCGCATTCATGGTAGCAAATCATCCTTACTTTTGATTGACTTTTCCACACCATTTATTATTTGCAGTTATTTAAGCTTCATATTTTGGGTAAAGGTTTTCTTTCCATGCTGAAAAGAGGTTCTAGTATTAAAAGTTGCACAATGACAATAACTTTCACTCAGTGAGTGATGACAGAGAGAGGAGTTTTGGGACAATGCTGTGTTTCATATGGTTCTTTAGATATAACTGTCATTTGAGGTGGTTACCTCAGCTGTCAGTCTGCAGAGATTGCATAAAGTTTTTAAATTATCTCTTCTTTGTATTGCCAAGAAATGATTCAGTCCTCCTGCATATTGTGTTACCTCAAGCTCTTGGTATTACACATACAATCAAGAAATTAAGTCTGAGGCTTGCAAAGATTTAGTAGCATTTAATAGCTATCTGTTTGCTAGTAATTGGTTCAGCAGAATGAGAGATTTAGTTTTGAATTGTCTTTTAATGAGCAGATAAGCAGGTTTCTCTATCACACTCGCACTTTGGGTTGTCACTTCAGGGCTGCATTTTTACAGATGGAAATTGTTATCTCTTGGATAGGTAACAGGCTGTTGTGGTGGTTTCTGTTGGTTTTAATGGAGCTCGATTTTTAAATACCCTATTAGGTACTTCTTTAAAAAGTAGAATAAGACTTTCTTCTTTACTTTAGAGGTAATTTGTTAACTGAATATTTGATATGTGATGGAATTAGTACAGCCAGAATGAACCCCTAAACTATTTTCCACTCTGTGAATAGCTGTGTGTTACTTTTGTCATTGTTTTTGCCTTTTGCCAAAACACGTAAGACAATGTAAGAATACCTTTATTTTTGAAGGAGTTACACTCATCATAGTGATTCTAAACTTGTTCATCATTGGGCCTGTACTCATGGCTTGAGCAGCAGAGTCTGTGGTCCAGGAAAGCCTCTTGCACAGCAGAGCTCCAGTGCAGTGCCAATCCATGTGGTCCTGCAAAATCACCAGTGAAATGTCACTGTGTCACAGTCAGAAAGAACACTTGAAGTTGTGATGAAAGAGGTATGAAATAAATAAATAGGGGGCTGCTGTGCTAAGTGACATAAAGTTTCATGGCTGCACTGCATCGGTGCCCAAGTAAAATGTTTACACAAGGTTGGCTGCACTGAGGTGCAAGGGCGACTCTGCCCTGGGCATCTTCCAGGCTGAGGGGGATTGATAGAAAATCCTAAATCTGGGAGCAGAGGAGGTGATGGATTGTGACATTGCAATACTTGATAGCCAGGGTGCCAAGGCAGGCAGAGGTATATCCTATGTGATAAGGACTTCTGCAGCTGAAACAGGGGATAAGCACGTGGTGTGTCTGTGTGAAAAATAAAAAGCATTTTAGCTAACTAATGAACTACCTGTGATTTTATTGATTTGTAGAATGGTTTGGGTTGGAAGGCACCTTAAATGTGATGTCCCTTCCCATGGGAAAGGACACCTTCCACTAGAGCAGGTTGCCCCAAGCCCCCTCCAGCCTAGCCTTGGGCACTGACAGGGATGGGGCAGCCACAGCTTCTCTGGGCAGTGATGCTGGAACAATTTGTGTGTGCAGCTGAAGTTTTCTCAGAGGAAGGAAGAGAACTGAACTGAATTGAGTGAATTTGCACCTGGGCTCATGGGGCCTGACCTTGCCCAGCAGTAAATGTGTCAGGCACTTGCAGGTTCTCCAGAGAGTATCATCTCTATTCTGGCCAAACCAATTTAGTTCAACCATTAGTTCCATCAGAGCCTGGAAGCTGCTTGATGGGAGGGCATTTCAAACTCCTGCGCAGCTGGTTTTCCTCTTCCAGTCTCTAAATTGTTTGTGCATGACAAGGTGTGGGTCTGCCCACTTTAAAAAGACCAAAATCTATTTTGCGCTTCAGTATGGTGTTAGTTGTCCTAAATACTGTTTGTGTAAGCTGAGCCTTCTTGGGAGGGCAGGCATTTCAAAACAGTCCTCCAGAGAGGAGGTCTGTGTGTCTGTGGTGAGATGCTGCCTCTCATGAGGCTGGTCCTCCCTGTGGCACCGCACTCGGGCTGCTTCTCTCTGCCCAGGCCAGCCAGCCTCACAGTGTTTCCAGGAGCCTTAACATGGCTGGCTGTCTGCAACGTCAAGCACCAAGCAGAACTACAGCCTGAGGGAGACTGGATGGAGCAGCCTGAGGAGAAGGACTTGGGGGTGTTGGGTGTGAAGCTCCCCATGACCTGGCTTCAGTGCATGCTTGAGCACAGAACCACCTTTGTGCTGGGCTGCACCCCTACAGCGTGAGCAGCAGCTCAGGGAGGGGATCCTGCCCCTCTGCTGCTCTCTGGGGAGAACCCCCCTGCAGTCCTGATCCAGCTCTGGGGCAGCAGCACAACAGGGACGTGGAGCTGTTGGAGCGAGTCCAGAGGAGGCCATGGAGATGCTGCAGGGCTGGAGCAGCTCTGCTCTGGAGCCAGGCTGAGAGAGCTGGGCTGGGTCAGCCTGGACAAGAGAAGGCTCCTGA
>WYDI02004447.1:0-10331 GCA_009867235.2 Psittacus erithacus | reverse complement strand
TGGGGCTCCAGACATGGGTCCGGGAGCGTGGGGGTCGCCCCCCTACGTCCCTTCGATGGGGACCCTCCCGGAGCTGCCCGGGAACCCTGGCTCCCCCTCAGGGTCCTGGTCGTCCCCGCTGTGCAGCCTCTGGGCAGTGATCCCCCTGCAGCACCCCCAGAGACACACCGCGGCCACGGGCACCGGGACAGCTTCCTCCTGCTGCGTGGAGCCTGCAGCGCCGCCTCAGCATCTTACGGTAGGACTGATGGACACAGAGCCCCCTGCGACCCCCGAGCCTGGCTCTGAGTTGCCTGCGCACCTCCAGGTATTCACAGCCCCATCCCCATTCCCTCCTCCCGCACCCCCGGGGCTGGGAGAGAGCTGAAGGATGAGTGGGCAGGGGTGTGGATACTCCTCATGGGGTGCTGGACGGGCTTCACCCACAAATCCCCCCCCCCGGCATGGCCAGGGTGTCTGCCTGGGCTTGAGGCACAGCATGATGTGTGCTGAGCCAGAGAGTGTGGAGTGCGCCGCATGGGGCACAGGATGTGGGGCCGGAGGTGAGGGACACAGGGTTCTGGGCAGGGACAAGGGGTGCTGGGCAAGGACTCGGGGTGCTGGGCAGGGGCACGGTGCCTTCCTGCAGCCTCTCACCTCACACAGCTCTTCCCACACAGCTCCGCATCCCACCGGCCCTGGACAGGATCCTCGCTGCAGCACCCCACACAGCCCCGGTCCTGCCCGGCTGCCACCCAGCACGGCACTGGGGGGGCTGGAGCTGATCTCACATCCCCAGCCACAGAGGCTGCCGAGGGGACAGGGACGTGGCTGTGCCAGATGGACACCGGGGCCAGGCTCCTCAATAAAGCTGCTGTGCACTGCTGCAACTCCGGTCCTTACTGCGGGACCTCAATCGCTGCGCCCCATCTCCAGTGCCTTCAGAACAGAGGCACCCTGCAGGCTGGTACCCCCCCTATGTGCACAGAGCCAGGCACTGCCTCTGAGCCCGGGGCACCCACAGCCCAGAGCTGTCCCTAAGGGTGGTGGAGGGACCCACCATCCGCGGGGCTCCTCCAGCCCTCCTGATACCGGGAAGGGCAGTTCCTGCCCCTTCCCTGCAAGGGTTTGGAACTGGGGCTGCTGAGACCATCCAGCTCTATCCCTTGGGGACCAGGGTACCCCACGGGTCTGGCTGCAGCACCTTCTTGCACACCATGCCCACGCTGGTGCCTCCTGCCCTATCCTGCAGCAGCTGCCGGGGGGTCACACCGTGCAGGGGGTGCTCACAGCAGCGCCCGAGCAGGGCAGGGGCCCAGCAAGAGAGCTCACACACAGCCGTCAGACGGAGGGGTCGAGGACTGGCGTCACCAAAGCCCCCAGAGCCACTTAGCACCAGACTCCTAACGGCCCCCACCCCACGGTCCCAGGCACTTCCTGCCCCCCCCCGGCAGCACCCAGGGTAGGGTGATGGTGTGAACCTTTTATTTACACCCCAGGCCCTGCCTGAGCCTGCAGAACCCAGTGCCTCACTGGGCAGTGATGGCTGCAGGCCCAAAGCCTCCCCATTACTCCCTCTGCTGCCCATCATACAGGCATCAGGCACGGCCCCTCAGGAGCAGCGATTCTGGGGTGTCCCCAGGATGGAGTGTTTCAGGATGAGGGATCAAGGGGATGGAGCGAAGAGAGATGGGGAGGGCGTGAGGCTGCAGGGCGGTGGGCTCTGGGAGGTGAGCACATTAGCCAGTTAGCTGGTTATTTGGTTAGCTGGTGCGCTGGAGCCAGTCTCACCCTGGAACCAGGCCAGCACCTTCTGCTGGTTCTCATTGACCCAGTTGATGTTGGTGCGGGTCCTCTCCAGTGCCTGCTCCAGCGCCCGCGTCCCTGACCCGAAGCCAATGTCCTGGTTGTCTGCCTTGAACTGCTCCAGCTGCCGGGGGAAGAGAAGCTGGAGCAGGCGTGGGGCACGCGGCTGCCTCCACTGCCCCCCGGACAGGGACAGAAACTGGCCAGAGCCTGGGGACCCAGGGAGCAGGGGCACGAGCCCCTTGCCAAGGGCAGGTTGGATGGTGCCTGCAGCGCAGAGCAGGGCTGGGGTCCCTTGTTCCTGGTCCCATGGACCCTGCCAGGGTCCAGCCTCACCTGCTGCAGCTCAAACTCTGTGGAAAACCGTTGGGTCACCGATGAAATCAGCCGGGAGAAGGAGAAGGAGCCACCTCCGTACCTAGAGAGCAGAGCAGCGCTGAGCCGGGGGCTCTGGGCAGGGCGGGACTGGGGACAGGGGCTGGTGCCACCCCCGAGGGTCCCAGGCAGATGGGGGGTGCTGCCTGCCCTGGCCCCCCCCGCGGCACTCACTGGGTGAAGATCTTTCTCCAGTTGGCGCGGATGAAGTCCCAGGCCAGGGGCTGCCCCACCACGTTGCTGGCGATGCTGTTGATGGTGGAGGTGGCATCCTGCTTCCGGATCTTGCTGGAGTCGAGGGTGTACTGCAGGTACCTGGGGGAGGCACAGCGTTGGTGAGGGGCTGCATGGGCAGAGCCGTGGCACCCACCAGGACCCTGCACCCACCGGTTGAGGATCCAGGGAAGGGGGCTGCAGGTGAGAGCCGTGCGGAGCTTGTCAGCCTCGGACACCACCGGCGCCTCTTTGAACCTGTCCCAGATGAAGTCCCAGGCCGCCTCCCCGCCCACGGCCACGATGCTGCAGTAGATGGAGGAGCGAAGGTTCGGGGGGATCCTGCGGGACAGAGGAGCCGTCAGCCAGGAGCCCCGCACCCAACACGGCCGCAGCACCGGGCACGGGGTGCTCACGGGTTCCTGGAGACGTTCTGCTGCCACTGTCGGAAGTAGTCACTGGCCAGGTCCTGGCACTCGGCAATGCCGTAGGAGCAGGCTGTGCTGATGGCATTGATCTCGCTGTACCTGGGGAAAGAGGGACCATGAAGGGCTGGGAACCAGCACACGGCAGCCAGGGAACAACCATGACCATGCCCTGCCCTGGTGACCATCCCAGTGTGGTCAGGGAGACCCTGGGGTGCAGCCCAGCCCCGGGGCTGTGGCACTCACTGGTCCATCAGGCCACTGGGGATGGTGGTCCAGTTACCGGTGACTGTCTTGTAGTGGTTGAAGAGGGGCATCACCTGCTGCTGTATGTATTTCTGTGGGGGCAGGAGGATGGTCAGCACCAGACTCCCCGTTCTGGGGCAGACCCAGGCCCAGCACAGGGCTCTGCTCACCGTCATCACCCCAAAGACCTCGCTGCGGTCAAACATCAGCTTGAAGTAGGCGAGGTTATTGAGCGCTGCCTGCCAGGGCATGTACTGGGTCTCACGGCTCAGGAACCGGGTGGTGTTCAAGGCCAAGGTCACATCAACGTACTGCGCCCTGCGTGGGGAGAGGGCAACATCAGCACCCACCGGGTGCCACCGTGGTGCCGCCGTCACCACAGCAGCCGGCATGGCTCACCTGGCCAGATTGAAGGCATCATCGATGATCTGGGCACGGTTGATCACAGGGATGACCTGGGAGAGAGGGCAAAGTCAGCACCAGCGATGAGTGGGGCGCATGGGGTGGGGGCCATTCCCTGGCCTGGCCAGCCCCATGTACCTCGTAGTTGGTGGAAAGCTGATTGAGGAGCTGCTCCCAGTTCTCCTGGTTGTAGTTGACACGGAAGTACCCACTGACGTTCAGGTTCAGCAGGAGCCAGTTGGGGCTGCTCACCTGGAACTCAGGTTTGGCTTCTGGGAGGTGGAGAGAAGGTTCAGAGCCCTCACACTGGTACCCTCCCCCCGGGGCCCTGACCTGCAGCAGAACCCCCACTGCCAGCCGGGCAGGACGCACTGTACCTGAGACGCTGGTCAGCCACAGCCTGTCCCCAGCGGTCTGCTGCGTCATCCAGGTGATGGGCACGATCCAGGTGTAGCTGTGATGGGACAGGCAGGCAGTGGGACCGTCCCTCGCCCATGGCCTCCCAAGCATCCCCGGCCGCTGCCCCCAGCCAGCTCACTTGAAGGCAGAGGGTCTCTCCACCACGGAGTTGCGGTCCAGCAAGAAGTGGCTCTGCCTGACAGAGCCATCCAGGGTGTTGACGGTGACCAAGGGAAAGCCCATCTGCAGTGTCCAGCGGTCCATGATGTCGCTGATGGTGCCGGGCAGCGTGAGGCTGTTCCTCTGGACAGCCTGCGGCAGGGCAGCGCCACGGGTCACCAGTGACGGGGTGTGGGTCAGGGGCTGCACCCCATGGCCAGGATCCTCCGAGCCGGGGCTGCAGCAGGGATGGGGCTGGGCTGCGGGGAGCAGCCGGGAGCAGCCAGCCCCCTCATACCTCTTCCAGATGGACCCAGAGGTCCTTGTAGACAGTGTTCCCGTAGGCAAAGGTGTGGAGGTAGGACTGCAGGAGAGAACCAGCATGGGCAGCAGCAGGCCCGAGGTGAGGGACACCATGGAACCCCCACCCAGCTCCGGCAGAGCCTCACCTGCAGCCCCTCCTTGAACACGTCCTCGGTGAGGAAGTCCGAGAGCATCCGCAGCACCGACGCTCCCTGCGGGCACGGCGGCTCAGAGACCCGGTGCACAGGACACCCACAGCCCCCCCCCGGGGCCCCCTGTGCGCCCACCTTGCTGTAGGCGATGGAGTCGAAGACCTCGCTGATCTCGGCCGGGGTGTTGATCTCGTCCTCACTGAAGGAGAGCGGGTGGGACGTGGTCAGGGCGTCTGTCGCCATCACTGTGTACACCTCGTTCAGCACCATCAGGTCTTTCTGTGGGGGTGAGTGACAACACTTGCCTCAGCCCTGCCTGCACCCTGCCTGCACCCTGCCCACACTCCCCTGCCCATCCCCTGGCCTCACCCCCCTGCCCAATGCCCTGACACTCACAATGTTCCAGGAGGGTTCTGCTGAGTCAGCACCCAGATACTCCACGTAGGAGGCGAAGCCCTCATTCAGCCACAGGTCGTTCCACCACCGCAGCGTCACCAGGTTCCCGAACCACTGCGGGGGGGGGGCACAGCATCCGTCACACCGTGGGGACAGTGTGGGGACAGAGGGAGGCCAGCGGGGGCATGGTGAGTACCTGGTGCGCCAGCTCATGCGCAATGACAGTCACCACCCGCTCCTTGTTGCCGATGGAGGAGTACATGTCGTCAAAGAGTAGCGAGTTTTCCCGGTATGTCACCAGCCCCCAGTTCTCCATCGCACCCGCATTGAAGTCAGGGAGGCCGACCTGGTCTGGGGGCAAAGGGGTCCTGTTGGTGCATCAGTGCCACCAACCCTGGTGCCTCCAACCCCCAGTGCCGCAGCTGCACCTGACTTGGGCAGCGGGTACGCTGTGTTGTAGTGCCTCTCGAAGAAGTTGAGGATGGGGCCAGTGACCTGCAGTGCGTACTCGCCCTGGCCCTCGGTGATGGCTGCGGGGCGGCCCCAGATGCGGATCTGGAGGGGTGGGACGTGGGGCTCAGGCTCAGAGCCCTGGGTGGGCAGGGGGTTGGTCTCTGCCCCCCCATCCTACCAGCACATCCTCTGAGGTGTTCTGCACGTATGTGAACTGGCTGACGATGAAGGCCAGGAGGTAGGTGGACATCCTGGGGGTGGTCTGGAACTCGGTGATGTTCCAGGTATTCCCATCAATCTGCTGCTGCTGGGTGCCTATGGGGAGCAAGGGGGAGGTCACCCCACAGCCCTGCCAGGCCCCCAGACCTCCCCACTGGGGTTCCTCCCACCCCACTCACTCCTGATGGGCATGTTGGAGATAGCCTCATGGTCGGAGGGGTGGATCAGTGTCACTGTGAAGTTGGCTTTCATGGCCGGCTCGTCGAAGCAGGGGAAAGCTTTGCGGGCATCAGCTGCCTGCATCTGCGTGGTGGCCACCACCCTGCTGCAAGAGACCCCATCAGCACCCAGCTCCCTCTGCTTGCCCCGTGCCCGGCCGCTCTCAGTCCCATTTCCTGCCCTCCACGTACTTGATGCCTGAGTCATCCACGTATTCGCTGCGGTAGAACCCAGCCAGGTCGTCAGCCAGCTCTCCGGTGAAGATGCTGAAGAGCCGGTAGCGCTGGCCCTGCTGCAGCAGGCTGCCCAGCTGCACCACCAGGTACTGCGTGGTGGGCTGCAGCCAGGTCCTGGTGATGGGGGGCACGCTGGAGCCATCCACTGCCTGCAGCGAGGCATGGAAGGAGCCCTGCAGGGTGTAGTTCAGGTTTTTGCTGTGGATGAGGATGAGGTCGGTGGCTTCCACGCAGACAAAGACCACGCTGCTGTTGCCCTTGAAGATGTACATGCTGTTGGCATCGGGCGTCAGGAAGGGCTGCAGGGTCACCTCATAGAACTCCGGCATCAACGTGGTCGGCAGCCTCCAGTTGTCCCAGACATTGTGGACAGCGGTGGTGGTGGTGGCAATGGGGGCAGCGGTGGCAACGGCGTTGGTGGTGCTGGGGCTGGTAGTGATGGGGTCGGTGGAGCCAAGATCCGTTGCCTTGTTCTTCTCCTGGGCGTACACCACCGAGAGCGCGATGATGGTGGCCACGGCGCCCAGACCCAGCACCACGGCCACAACGGCCACACTCTTGCTGATGAAGAAGCCAGCCGCCATGGCGGGGCTGCGGAGCAACTGCTGAGGGAAGTGCTGCCCGCCTGGCACGGCTTTTAGCCTCTCACTCTCACCAGGTTTATTAGCCCAAGTTAATGAGTGAAGTATTAAAGGACCATGAGGGCTGGGGTGGTGGCAGCCCCGGGATGAGCTCTCCACGTCCCGGGCTCGCAGGAGCACTAACAGCCCCCACCGCTGCGGGATTGCACCATCAGGGATGGGCAGAGCAGGAGGGGGCACGGGCCGGGGCTCCCAGGGACCTGCCTGGCCCTGCAAGAGGAGGGACGGGGTGGGTGATCACAGCGCGGCCGGGGCTCAGCGCACCCCAGGGGGTTCCGGGGGTCCCTGTGGCGCTCACCCTGCCCGCAGCCCTCTCAAAGTCCAGGGCCGCAGCGCCCAGCTTACGCCGGGGGTCAAACTCCAGCCCAAGGCACGCACGTGCCGCCAGCCACCGGCACCCGCAGCCTGCACATGCCACGGGCTGCGCTCAGCATGCCACCGGCCACAGCCCCGCTGAGACGCGGGGGTCCCACGGCACAGAGCCCCAGCGGGGGCACAGCTGAAGCCCGCGCTGCCGGTGCTGGGGTGCAGGATGGGGGCACACACTTCCCCATGGCAGCTCTGCCGGGGCAGGGGGAGCAGCCCGAGGCCCCCCAGGCCGTGCAGGGTGTCCCCCAACCCCATCCGGGAAGCGTTACCCCCAAACACCCTTCCAGCCACATGCAGCCTGGGACTGCAGTGCCCTGCTGGTGGGGACAAACCCCCCCAACTCGTCCCCTACACGCCAGAGCCCCCCAGGGTGCTGCTGGGGGTCTGCATCCTCACACCAGCCTTGGCCATGCTCATCCCAGGGGAACGGCAGGGGAAGGGACAAACCATCACCCAGCAGCAACCAAGCCCGGCCGTGCCCCCTCCTCACAGCACCCATAGTACCCAGGCACAGCGGGAATGGTCCCTGCTTGGGTGTGATCCCTGTTCAGCCCCCCCAGCCCAGCACCCTCTGCCCCAGCCCTACTGGCAGTGGTGGATCACGGATGTCCCCTTCCTTGAGCACAACCTGCGGGCTCCGTGGGGTGCCGATGGGTCTGTGGGGTGCAGCGACCCAGCGCTGCCTGGGCACAGGGCCAGGACTGGGCTCAGCTGGTGCTTGGCAGAGCAAAAGCAAACATTTACCTACTGCAGGGCTACCTGCTGGGCTGCGGCCAGCTCCATCCCCTCTGCCCTGCTGCCAAGGGGTGCTGGTGTCAGGGGTCACTCTAGAGCAAGCAAGCCCAGCTGAGTGCAGCAGAATCCAGCACCCATGGGTGCCAAAGTGCAGCCTTGGGATGGGTGATGGAGCCAGAAGCCAGCCTGAGGACCCAGCCCCATCTCTGGATAACACAGGCAGCTCAGCCAGGAGAGCACGGAGCCCCTGGGCAGCCCCTGCCCTCCATGTCCGTGTCCCCCAGCTCACACTGGGGTGCAGGAGGGGTCTGGTGGCTCCTCTGCAGCCCCTCAAGGGGTCCACATCAGTGTCGGGCACCCACAGCCCTGCCCGAGGCAAGAACGCTGCTGCCCGCAGCCAGGCCTCACCTTCAGCTCTGCCAGGTCACCGGGGCTCCTGTCCTGGGTGCCCCACCAGTCCCGAGGCTCCCACTGGGGTCAGGGCTGCAGCCTCCGGGTGGGGAGATGGGTCCAGGGTGAAGCATCAACCGCCCCGTGGGTTCTGCCTGCTCCCCCAGCACGGGCAGGACCCGCACGGGACTCGCTTTGCCCCAGCACAGTCCCTGCTCCTCCAGCAGACCCGGGGCAGGATGTGGAAAGGGGCAGCAGGGCCGGAGCCGTTACCGGCAGCACACGAACATCCCCTGGCCACAGAGGAAGCGCGTGTGGCCAGACACATCCTGCAGCGGGGCTGGACACAGGCACAGCGCAGCCACCACCACCTGCCCCACACCGACCCCGGCACCAAGAGCAGGGCACAGGCATCACTCCAAGCTCTTTGCTATGGGCAAACCGAAGTCCAACCAGATCCCATCCAAACATCCCGCTGCCAACCAGACCCCAAGGCACAGCACGGAGCACCACTCACCCGCTCCCTTCACAGCACTGCTCCAGCAGCCACAAGAGGAGGAGGAGGAAGAGGAGGGCTGGCAAAGAAGAGGAGGGCTGGCAAAGAAGAGGAAGCAGCAGGGTGTCCAGCTCCTTGACCTCAGGAGCCAGCAGTGGCTCGTGGCCAGCTGGGGAAGGGTTAAGCTGCAGGGAGGGGAGACAGCAGGAAAATTCCTTCCAGGCAGAGTCACGGTTTCCCTGCCAGGGGAAGTGGAGGCAGCGCCAGAGCTCAGGTCCCATGGGCCAGGGGAAGCAGAGGAAGGGGCCCTGGAGCCAGCCTGGAGCCTGGTGGCCAGATGGAGCCATGGCAGAGCCAAGGGCATGCAGCACCCAACCAAGCAGCTCCCATTGCACAGGGACCACTGCACCCTAAGCCCCAGGACCCCCAGCCATGGGGGGACACAAGCCCCAGCCCAGGGGTCCCAGGCCCCATTTCCCACCCCACACCCCACACAGCACCCAAGCACCCATGAGCTGCACAGAGCTCCTGGCCCCCCCGTCCTCCCTCAAGCCGGGCCAGCAGTACCCGCAGCAGACACAGGTTCACATGATGTTTATTAGGAGACAGGGACATGCTCCAGGAGACCCCAGCCTGGCCTGGCCTGACCCTACAAGCTTTGGGCCCTGCAGGTACCCCCCAGGCTGGCTCTGGCTCCAGAGTTCATGGAGCTCCAAGGAACAACCCCAGCCAGGCTGGTTTCCCCTGGCACAAGGGCCACGGTGGGCATGGGGACGGAGAGGGCAACAATCTGGGAGCCATCAGCTACAAGTGCGTTTTTACAACCGGGAACCCCAAGAAGTGCTGGGAGAGGCAGGACCCAGCTCTTTGCCCCACAGCAGGGACAGAGGCCGCACATTCCTTGGGAGGGAGGGGAAGGAAGGGTGCCCTCCGTGATGGGACACCAGGGAGCAGAACCGAGCCCAGGTACTCATGACAGCAGCACCGGATCCTCTCTGGGCCCTGCCGCTGCCAGCCCCACAGCTCACCGGGTCCAGGGGGGCAGGGGGAGCCCCACCTCCCCCCCAGCCTATGGCACACACTCGGGGCAGCTCACATGAACTGCGACAGGTTGGGCACTTTGATGTTGATGTCCCCGATGTTGATGTTACGCGGGATCTCCGGGAGGTTGATGTTCTTCACAGCCGAGACCGCGCGGGAAGGAGCGGCCGAGAGCCCTCCCTGCTGAGAGAGGGACCAGTGATCCCCAGCCCTCACCCCACAGCCCCATTTTCACAACAACAGCACAAACAGAGCTGTAAACCTTGACGGGAGCAGCCATTTCCATGCCCAGGCTGCCTCCTACGCTCCACAACAGCAAGGAGCAAGCTGGGGAGGGACATCCCCAGCCTGGTCTCCAAGGACAGGGGCAGGCAGGGACTGGGGACACCATTTAGGTGTCCCATGGCTGCCCTGCAGCATGGCTGCTCACCTCTGCCTTCTCCAGCTTGCTCTGGGCCTCCACCTGTGCCACGATCTCGTTCATGTTGGTCTCAAGCACCATGCCACCGATCACCATCTCCTGCAGGATGTGGTGAACCTGTGAGGGAAGCGAGGGGAAGGCTGTGAACCCAGAAGCTGGAGAAGGGCTTTGGACAACCACCTGTAGGGACAGGCCAAGGGGAATGGCCTTAACCTGCCAGAGGGGAGACTGAGATGAGCTCTTAGGCAGAAGCTCT
>WYDI02004446.1:0-14999 GCA_009867235.2 Psittacus erithacus | reverse complement strand
GGGTAATGGGTTCAAACTTAAACAGGGGAAGTTTAGATTGGATGTAAGGAAGAAGTTCTTTACTGTAAGGGTGGTGAAGCACTGGAATGGGTTGCCCAGGGAAGTTGTGAATGCTCCATCCCTGGCAGTCTTCAAGACCAGGCTGGACAGAGGCTTGGGTGACAAGGTTTAGTGTGAGGTGCTCCTGCCCGTGGCAGGAGGGTTGGAACTAGATGATCTTAAGGTCCTTTCCAGCCCTAACTGTTCTATAATTCTAAATACCAAAAAAAAAGTCCTTATTTTTCTTTGCTACAATATTATCTAGGATAAATTTTGTGTTGAAACAGCCAAGAAGTTTTCCCAGAATTATTTTCTAACCAGCACTGGACATTCTGGACAATGAGCCCAACTGAGTCTATGAATTCCAAAAGCACTCCTCCTCTAGTCCTTAACTTAGCAAAACCAGAATTGTTTGTAATATTGAAATGAATTATAAGTGAGAGAACAGTGACATAAAACATGCAAGACAGGGAAACAAAGAAGCAGGCGTGTTAATGCCACGGAGTTAACCATAGTAGAGATTAACATCAACGTAATTGCTATTTGCTCTGCTACTGAGCATTCAAAGCCTCTGGTTTTGTTACTCACCAGATCATCCAAGAGTGCCTGCTTATTCTTCCTTTTTAGGATCTGCTGTATTTGTTCTTCTTTCTGTATGAGCAGTCGCCTTCGTTCACTTTCCTGTCGCTCTACCTCTAACGCTTCTTCCAACTCTTCCTGCTCCCGCGTCTGAAACATAAGTTAGATGATTGTGGATGATAATTCCACCTCCTCTTATCGTCCAATGCAAAGTTACCCTTGCTGCTCTCTGCAGCTGGATGTAATAACCTGTGTCTTGGTTCTTTATATAGTAGAGGATGACAATGGGTCACATTGTGATACATGCACTCTAGAACGAACCCCTCTCTGCTTCCACACATCCTACTTCTCATGTGATGTAAGTGGAGTGACCAGAAATGTAATCCTGCAATACCTGATTGCCATCCTCCCCATAAGATGCACCTTCTGTGCAAACAACACTTTGTGTTTATCAGCGGCGTAGGAGGAAAATAAGCAATTACAAAGCTGTGAATATTAACAGAAAAGCTTAAAAGCTAGAACATATTCAAGCATCAACTTTAAAAATGTCACATTCCCGGAAAACGAAGAATTTTTCCTATCATCTGGATTGTAGTCATATGACACAAAATGAAAAATAAGAGATTACTAGGACAAAGTGACTAGCTTTTGTTTCAGGATTTACTTCTTGAGAAGCCTTTTTTAACCTTCTTAATAACCTGTATTTGAAAATCCCAGTGAAAGAAATGAAAAAAAAAAAAAAAGAGGAGGGCTCAGAGGGGAAAATGAAAGGATTAAACCATTTATACAGAAGAGGAAATCAAAAGAATGCCAGTTTGGTTGTAAGAGGTATAGGATAAAATATGCAGTCAACATTGTCCAAATCTTCCTCATAAAAAAAAAAATACTAAAGCAAAGGAAGACTCTGTAAAAATGCAGAGATAATTAAAATTGTATACAACTTAAAAAGATGATTTATTGATAGGAGCCGTTTCAGCAAAACATGATTTCAGCCAAGAGCTTGGTAAAATCTGTTCTTACAAAGTTGTAGCATAAAGTATAGTTAACTGACAAGAGGCCAGAATATGCTGAAAAACACCCTTTTGCCAGGCAGGTCAAACCAATGGGTCCCAGTGAGGCCCAGCTACTCCTGGATGCAAGAGCTGTCAGACTTCACCACCTGCCACCAAGCCAGCAAAAAGTGCTTTCATTTTATATGTGACACTGTAAAAGAGCTCGTCACCAACCAGTGACCACCTGAAACTGCATTCTCTTTGCATTTAATGAAAAGAAACAAGCAAACAAGAAAATCCCCAAGTTGCTGACTGAGGTTGTTCCTGAGAATTACAGGATTTAGTTAGTTCAGTCAACAGAACTGAAGAGCTTAGGGTCTCGAAGACATTCCAAGCCTCTTCCACGTTTATACGTAAAGACTGCCTGGAATTTGCACTGAAACAGAAGAAAGCTTGTAGGGAAGTGCTCAAAGACCTAGTCTGAAAAACCAGCCCAAAAAAAGTTATAGTCAGAAATAAGTAAACTGATGGAGAAACCTAAACCGGATCAGACTAGAGAAAAGGAAGAATTATCACAAGTCAGATCAAATTCCTTCTGGAAAGAAAGCCCAAACAAAACAGTAAAACAGAATGGAGAGGAGTTCAATGGGCAGCACTAATTGCATCAACCTTGAAGATAATCTAGACACAGTCTCAACATCTAAAGAAAAAGATCAACATGGTGAAACCTGGAGTAAATTCAAGATGGATGACAAGTGTAAGAAGCAAATAGAAAACATAATAATGTTTCACCACATTCAAGCAAGGACAATCAAGAAAAACACTTATCACAGAGTTCAGACAAAACTATTTCAAGACCGAACAAAGCAGCAAGTGCAATTAAACATCTAGAGACAAAGCAGGAAGTAACAAGCATATGCCTTATGACTGGAGAGCAACAGATATTGAAGGAAGAAGGCACACTTGGGAAAACTGTAGTCCACTCAGAGTGCAAGACTCTATATCTCTAGATAAGCAAAATTTATAATTGTCCTGGTTTGGGCCTGGGACAGAGTTAATTTTCTTCCTAGTAGCCGGTGCAGTGCTGTGTTTTGGCTTTAGTCTGCAAACAACGATGATAGCAGACCAATGTTTCAGCTGTAGCTAAGTAATGCTTACCCTGATCAAGGACTTTTCAGTCTCTCATGCTCTGCCAGTGAAGAGGGGCACAAGAAGTGAGGAAGGAGCAGAGACAGGACACCTGACCTGAACTAGCCAAAGGGGTACTCCATACCACAGCACATCATGCCCAGTATAGAAACTAGGGGGAGTTACCCAGAAGGCCCAGATCACTGCTCCGGTCAGGCTGGGTGTCAGTCAGCAGGTGGTAATCATATTGTGCACCACTGCTGGATTGCGTTTTTTTTTCCTTTCTCCTTTTAGTTTTATATTCTCTCCCGTTGTTATTTTCCTTATCATTATTAGCAGTAGTATATTACCCTTTATTTTAGTTATTAAACTCTTCTTATCTCAACCTGTGGGGTTTACATTCTTTTGATTCGCCTCCCCATCCCACCCAGGACAGGGGAAGAAGTGGGTGAGCAAGTGGCTGCATGGTACTTATTTATCAACTGGGGTTAAACCACAACAATCATATATAAAAATCAATTTATAACAAGAACCCCTCCCTCCACAAGTTCTTCACTTTTTCATCCAAACCTGTCTGTTCAAACTTTTTCTCCACGTGGTTCTGCATTAAATCTACAGATCTAACAGACGAGTTAGCACACAAGTAGCAAGGTTATTCGGAACTGGCTACGAAGCTGACAGAAGAACAAGCAGTCACTTAAATCCTGAGGTGGCTGGTTCAGTAACTTCATATTTTGATTTTTAAGAAACAATGATATACTCATGGAGAAAGAAGTAGCAGAAGTAACATCAAAATAATTTACAAGGCCATAGTTTTTTGGAGACATTAATTCATCAGTTCAAAACTAATGAGGAAATACCATGATGCACTACTTGACAACTGCTGATTTTTAACCTCCTGTAAGACAGTGCTACAAGTCTTGGGATCATGTCAACATATTTCCAGCAAAGATGGGAAAACAGTGTTCTTTTGCAAGAGGCTGTTAAGATCTTTGCTATGATACTGCTTTCAGTTCTGGTCCCCTCCACTTGCCAAACACAAATTCAAACTAAAACAGGCAAAGGGTAACAAAAACATCAACATGAACAGAGAATATTTATATTCCTCAGAAGCAAGCTATTACAGTGGACAGGAAAATTTATGTGAGTCCAAGAATGAAGGCACAGTGACTTGCTGTAAGAAGTTCAGGCAAGAAATTAGGACACCTTTTACCATTTATGGAGTAAAGATTCCAAAACTCGCCAAAAAGAACAGCTCTTGGGAGAGGGGTAAATTTACGGCCAAGATCATGCAGCTTTTGTAATAGCAACTGTATCGAGTCTATTATTAAGTTTCAATTGTTGAATGTTTCAAATGTTGAAAAAGAAATAAGAAAAATGTCTCCGGATCTCCAATAAGTCTGCATTCACGCAGGCTTGCCCAGCTTCCACCAGACAGCCTGCAGCCACAGCAAGACCCCAGAATACAGAAAACAGAAGACCCAGGAGGCTTGGGTAGCTACAGAGTATTACTGTGCTACTTGATGTGATCACACCGCTAGCACACAGGCTGTCTGCAAGTCATGCACGTGAACAGAAGGTGGGCTGCAGGCAAAGCACACTATTCTCATAGTGTGACCCTATGAGGTTGCACCTACATTGTAAAGTAAAAAGTGTAGCCAAAGATTTGGCAGATCTCTTCAATCTCTGAAGCACAGGATATTGCGCAGTGTCAGAGACAGGATAACAGATCAGAGATGGACCCCTAGGGAAATTTCCTTGCCTTTAAAAGGAAGAGGTTCAAACAAACATTTTTCAGATTCCAATCTCCTCCTGTGAAATCCTAGCGCTAAAGAAATCACTAGGAGTTTTGCCACAGACTTCAGGGGAGTGAGGACTTCTCCCCTACTGATTTGAAAGCAAGTCCTTAGTGCAACTGTAATACAAACATAAAACCTTGTTATGTCACACTCTGGGCAGACATTTTCCTTCAAGAACTGATAACAATGTGTATTTTTATACTGAAAAAATATTTAACAGATTAAACTTTTCTTACAGAAAGAAACACTCGCAAGTTTATTTTTAAATAACAAAATGATATCTAAGCTGTATTTTAATGAGCAGATCTTCAAAGAACTGTATGTTTTGCATACAGATCATATATACAATTCTCGTGATGTTATTGTTACCAGCTCTTGAACAAAACTTTTAATGTTTGTTTCAATATCCTTCATTTTAAATTTTGCATAAACCAGATCCGTGCTTTCCCTTAATTTTACAGTTTTCTCCTGGGAGCTTCATAATGTCTGTATCTGGATTCCTTTTTTCCTTCAGATGAGAAAGGAATGATTGTCCTGGTACAGGAATGAACTTCGTCTCTCCTGGATATTGTCCAACGACACTGCCAGCACTCATGCCGTGCTGATGTATTAGATGCAGATTTTACTCCCTGCCCCTCTTTTCAAGCCCTTCCCAAAATAAAGCGCAACTACATTTCAACTATCAATGTAGTCTCTTTACACAGCACTAAATATCAGCAGAACAGAACATCAGCATATTACAGTTTTCAAATGCAAAGTAAAATCTGCATAGTGCCTTCAGCTCTGACTTGTTTTTAAGACATTACAGAAAATACTTCACTTCGAAAATCCTTTAATTCTGTAACTAATGAATAAAAATTGTAGTGCAGAGGAGAAGTTAACTAACCAGTTTTATCTTATTTTTCTGAATGACTTCTTTGTTATCCTTCTGGTATAGTTCCATTTTCCTTTTGGTGTTCTCCAAATCCACATTGTTGGTCAAGTTATATACTATATAAATATTAGAAAGACAGAAAGCAAAAGTATTAGGTCAGCATGCATGACTATGACAAAGAAATACTACTCTTATGTTCTCTGTCCCTTCTAGCACCAGATACAAACACTGCAACAACAGAATTTATTTAAATATGCCCTGCAAACAAAGACACAACCTGCTAAACACAACCTCAGTTAGCAGAGCTCCTTTAGGTTTATACATCTGCAGATGACAATTTGAGTCTTACATACTATTTTGTGATACTGATAATGATACACATGAATAATATTATTATTCATAGTACTTATAAAACATTAACCTTTTCAAGTAGCATTACAGCTAAGAACAGTAATCCTGTAAAATTAGACTAAACATACACATATTAAGACAAGGTTAGAAATTAAGTCATTCCATTTCATAAGATTATCTAATGCACAAAGACTAGAGACCATTCAAATTCTCAGATACACAAAAAATTTTCATATTACTCAGTAACTTAAATTACTTTTATTATGCAGAATCTGCAGATGCATCCAGATTCATAAGTTAAATGATATTCTTTTGATATCTCTTCATACTGATAGACTGTATCTCACGTAAACGTACGAGCAAGCAGGGTCAGCAAGCAAGCTCCACAGTTTAGCACAACATTCCCAATTATCTACACATTGCACAGAAGATACCTCAAGAAATTGAACAGTTTCTATCATCAACAGCTTGAAAGATGTAGACGGTTTGGATTATTAGTAATCTGATACAATGCATGAGCCTTCACCCCTAGGTCACTAGTTCAATTGTGGGTCAAGTGAATTCCAACTGAAAGCCATTATCACTGGGAAGTTGCTTGGTGATCACCATCCAGAGTGGATGCTGGGCTCATGCCCATGGCCTTAAAGCTATTGAAGACTGCAAACATACAGCACTCCAAGGCCTTGAAGAGCATTTGTCACGTGGCTACAGTAAATCTACAAGAGCAGCAGAGAGATTTGCCCAGCCATTGATAAATACCCTTTGCAAGAAAGTGCAATCAATATGCCATTGTTAAGTCAAACCCTGAAGAAGGGAAAGAGGTTCTAGTAAAAACTAGTATGGGATTTGCTAGATTATGGTTCAGTTCCCTCTTCCTAGGTTTTCAGGCAACTAGGTCCAAATGAACCCTGGGCACATGCACTACTGCCAAGTCATTTGTATAAATAAGGCTGCCAGAGAGAAATGGAAGTAAGAAGCATGAAGTCTGTGGTTACTCATCAGGATAGCATATATCCCAGTTTGGTAAAGATTACATCACTTCCTTCATCCTCTCCACACAGCAAAAATGAGCTTTTAGAAGGGTTCTAGGTAAACTAAACCATGAATAGCCTAGACAAGTAAATCAGTTAACAGCAGCAAAGGGAACAGCAAGAAATCAAAGCAGGGAGCAAATGGAGGTGGGGAGAGAAAACAGGAAAGGAACATTTTGCTGAAGTTGTGGGATGCAGCTCAGTTCTTAAATCCAGCTGTACTGTTCAAAAGGGGCAGCCCTGCTCTTATGTCCCTCTGCCCAGGCACAAGTCTTACTCTTTCACCTGCTTTGACTCCAGGACACCCTGGATGCTTTGCAGTGTCAACAGACACCCTTCAGTAATCTGAACTGGCTCAACAAAGGGGTCCGGCAAGTGCTAGAGGTGCTACACGGGAAGTACTAAAAGCATACAGATGGGAATAGGAATACTCTCTTTTCAGGAGTACTGAATCAGCATGTTGTCTCACCAAATGTATTCAGTCCTTCCTTGAACTGAACTAAAAGGGCAAGACAAGACACAGCTGAGGAAATTCCTAACCTTAAGCAAAAAACAAAACAAAACAAAAAAAAAACAACAACCCAAACGCTGTATTTATTCCCTCTTTTCTTTTCCAAATAATGCACACAATCAACAGGACTCGACCTCCACACTCCACTTCCACCTCCACCCCACCACCCTCACTTCAGGAAGAAGATTTGAAATGGAGACTGGTTTTGCCCTTGAAGAATTTGAAAGGGTGCCAGAGTTCAATTTCCAGCTCCGCAACTGTTCCTGGGCAGATAACCGGGCCTCTGTACTGGAGGTCTCCCACCAATAAGAATCAGGAGTAGAGGTAAAAAGCTTCCTTTTTCCTACTGATCAGCTGCTCTATCTCTGTACTGTAGGCATATGCAGCACCTATTCCCACAGTCAATCTCATCTCGGGTGGAATTGCTGGGCACTGCTGTAACTCAAACAAGCCATTCAAAGTTCAGCTCCTTGGTTTCTGGAAACAACTTATCCGTTTCAAATGTTTTAGGGTTCTTGTTCTTGTTTGTTTGTTTGGGAGGGTATGGGGTTTATTTTTTGTTTTGATTTTGGTTGAGGCTTTTTTTTCCCCTCTCCAAAAGGCATAATATTTTCCAATTTGACCTCCAAATTTTCATCTTACAGCTCCCAGCTGACAAGCAGCTTAATAATTAGGTATTATGGCACAGAAGAATTGTCATGTGAAGATGCTGGCATACAATCAGACCAGGGCCCTGCAATGACAGCAGCTGCATGGGCATGTCAGCACTTCCTTAAATCCACACACCAGCTCTCTAAACTCTTCAGTGACGACACAAGAAAGAAATAGCATCTGAGAAACGCTGGGCTAGCAAGATGCCCAGATGCCACCTTCAGGTGCAACGGGAGGAGCATGAGGAGATGCCAAATGCCTCTTTAGGCTCCTGAACATCTTCAGTATTTCTCTAAAAATAATCCAGCAATAAGCTGGATCTATCAAGGTTTTGCAACTATTGCTACTTGAAACATTCAAGGTTTTTCTTCTTCTTTCTCAGTTACCTTTAATAGGTTCAACTAGTCAAAACTCAGGTTTGTAAAACAAAAGCGGCAAGATCTGAAATACATACTAGGGAAAGTAGGAAAGTTTTAAACATGTGCCGATGCCCGCTTTTATTTAGAAATACTTACAAAAGCGGGTTTTTTGTGCTACTTGATGTGAAGTAACATTTCCACGTAAGAGATATATTTTTGCATCAGTGTTTGAGAAATCTTCAGTAGCCACCTTAAACACCCACTGCTCTACTAGCAGCAAGGTGAAAGACTCTTTTCATTTCCCCTTCTGTTTTCATCTTGTGGCTGGAACCAAACTACAGGTAAAACCCTCTCAACAGTCACATCTGCTCATACCATGCTGCTTCTGCTCTATCCATCTTACTCTACTCTGTCATTTGAGGATACCGTAGGACACCAGCAATTAGAAAGATTCATACCTCCAGCACCCTCAAAGGCCAGAGCAGACTTCTCCCACTGAATATTGATTCATGGTCATTGAAGAGGAACATTACCTTGGTCCTCAGCATCTGCTCCTCAACATTAAGTCATCCACATTTCAGACTTAAAATACTGAAGAGCCACATTTTTTTTTGCAACAGGGTTAAGTAAGACCTTTACACCTCTGTATCAGCATCAGTATCAATAGTTGTCCTTTAATAACTGAAAATAGCATCTTCCATCCTACAATAAAAATGCCTGTGGTGGGAAACTTTTATGGGCTTTTGTTGTGTAGCTGTGGCAGAAAGTCTTCACAAGCTTTTCTCACATTTTTGCCAGGGCTCTTGTCAGGGTGGGTGTACCTGCCAGTTTTGCCAGAAATTTAAAAAGGGAACATCTAGAGGAATTATATTTAAAATAAAAAACACAACAAAACAAATTCTAAAACTAGATGAACCACAAAGAGTTAAAAACCCCTAACTCATACGCCACATCTACCCGGAAAAAATATTGGTATAGATCTGAATATGACTGGCAAAGCAGATGGCTAGTTTGAAAAGGTTTCAAAGAGAAGCTAGACTTACTTTGTCCATGTTGAAATATAGCATAAGCCGATGGAAGTGGCCTGAAACCCTTCAGGGAAAAGAAACAGAAGCTGTTTTGTATGTAACAATTATTTATCTACTTATCCATCTCACATTGGTTGGTTTATAAAATGACTTGCCTTGAGACATCTGTTGAAGTATAACAGGAAGACTATTGTGTTTTTCTGAAACATTTCATTCTTTTTAGGCAAAAATCGCTCCTACTAAAATTCAGCCTCTACAGGAAGGCTTTCACTGCTTTTTTAAAACAACAACATTCATTATGCAATTCTAAAACAAATGGAAAAAGATTTTCCAGTCAGAAAAAAGAAAATTAGACAAAAATATTAATTATGTGACACAGTAATTCGTCTGGAGCCAGAGCACTACAAATGAATGTCACTCCACTGCAGGACTTTCAGTCCATCAAAATCTCCCTGATTTAGTCTGAGACACTGCAAATTCTCTGAGACTTCTCCTAGGTCCTTAAGAGGCAGCAATTATTTTTTACATGGTAATATTACTACTCAAACAGTAGGAACATACCTTCTCTGGCAAGATAGCATATGATTACTCTGCTACAATGCAGATCTATTTAATCGGCATTCCTGATATAAGCCAGCTGAAAAGTTGAAAATTACTAGTATCAGTTTGTTATAAACAACATTCCTCCCACCTTACTACAAACAGCTCCTTAATTATGATCATCATAAACAGCCAGTTCTCACCCTCAGCCTGCCAGGGGAGCCCAGAGCTACTGTGGCACCTTTGGTTGGTGACTTGGATGCCTGGTCCCTGCACTTTTAAGAGAAGTAGGAGAGGGGGAGAAAGGATTAAATAGATTCTAACAGGTCTCTTCCAAATAACATTTCTGTGATTATAACAAAATAATTACCAGAAACAAAAGAAAACTCACAGCTAAGCCAAAAAATCTAGTTAGGTATTAATAATTATTTCTGTTTATCCTCAGTTTTCTTTTATTGGGTAATTTTCCAGAAAAATACCTTAGCATAGTAATAAACGAGATCACTCAGCCCCACTAGCCTAAGAAAGATCATTTTGACTGGAGCAGTGTGATACCAAAATCTTTGTACAGGTGAGATGACTGAACTCTACCTCTGATCAAGCTGCCCACCTTCCAAGCTGGGTTATTCTTACAGTCAGGACCAGCAATACCACCTTCATGCACACACACAGAGGAAATCAACAAAACAATAAACAAAATCTACAAGTGATTACAGATACCAAAATTATTCCTATCTAAGGATCGCTTGTGAGATAAATGTTCTGAGCAAGACAAGTCACTAGGCAGCCAGTATTGCATGAAGTCGTAGAGGAGTAATGAGAGACAGGAATCCAAAAGGCACAAATAGAGCAGCCTCCTTCCAAGTCAAATGTACTGAATGTTTTTAAAAAGCAATAATTACCACTAACAATTATTTTGCAGTAATGCCTAGAGGCCTCATTCAGGTATCAGGAGAATGATACAGTGTGTACACACACACTCAGAGGCAGGCTCTGCTCTGGAGAGCTTACATGGAAGGTTTTGAAAAACTGGCTATGAAGATACTTTGGGGAAGAAATAAAGAGTGAAAGAAACTCTTGTAGAAGGAGTGAGCAGAAGTTGCATTATGTCCAGAGATTGTAACTTGTAACAACACTCCAAGGTTTAATCTTACTCCTCTCATCATATAGGCATAAACCTGACTTACTTGATGGATATTGTCTACAACTTTCCCAAAGGCAGGTTTTAACCCTTTCATTTTATTTTTCTTCCTAGTGTTAATGACAACAAACTGCGTTTACAACGTTCTCAAATTGTCCAACTGATTTTAGTTTCTGGGGAAAACCTGCTTCAAAATGTGGTTTCTATTTAAAGCCTTGTGTAACACATTTTAGCCCAAAGCATTATTTAGTGGCTACATTCTAAACCACTTCAAAAATGTGTTTTTTATAATAGAAATCTTAAGAGGTGACTACCCTAATGTTTGCTTGACCTTCACACACACACACTTCTGCTGTACCACCCAACTCTTTTCTTTAAATAGAAAAAGTCTGTAGGTATAACATGCCTGATATGAAGGGGGAAAATGTGTTTCAAGTGAGGTTATATATCACATCAATGGAGTAAGGCAGCGCAATTGCTGCAAATGTTGGAGCTGACCCACCTGTAACATTTGGTGGAACTATCAGAATTGTGCTAGGATCACATGAAGTATACTTATATAGGAGTTTACATTTTGTACCTGCCAAGCAACTACTTCACATAAACCCCCACAACAACTTGCTAAACAAAGCTTGCCAGTAAAGAGAAAAAACAGTAAAGCTGCACCTCACCCCTCCTACAGAAAAACTGAACGTTTAGGGCAAGGGGAGAAAGGGGAAGTGCAGTCCTCTGGCTCCCCAGCTTCCTTACCTGGCAACTTCAACAACTGCCACCAGCCAACCCCCTGTACATTGGTTCCACAAGGCAAAACTTTGCACTGCATGACTACACCCTTTCTTTCCCATTTCCAGCCTAATTTTTCACATGCAAGCAGGCAATTCACATATTCAAAAAACATAAATAACTACTCTCAGCAGTAAAATGTTAAGTAAGAATACAAAGGCACCTTTACCACATGGTTCAGTCATACCATAGGCAACACGCATAGAAAAGCAAAGCCGCTGGAAGAATTCTAATAATGTAGCAATAGTGTTGCAACTGTCAAGCGGAGAGCTCCGCCCATGTGCGCAAGGAGGGAAGGGCTTGGGGAGAACATGATGCATGCAATGAGCTTTGTGACCAAGGAAAGGAGAACAGGGCTTGAATTCTTACCCTAGATAGTGTTCTTGAATCTCACCTGTTTTCCAGCTTCTGGATCTGCCTGAAGTTAGTACAGCATGAATGACTCCTTTGACAGTGGAAATTAAGAGCTTCCTGACTGTACCTCTTCTTTCCTCTCATCACCCTGGCTGCTACATGAAGAAACTAGGAGGTAGTCGGACTTACCACTCCTCTTAGTCAGGCAACTAACTCCAATACCTAAATCTTACCTGTTCAGCTGTTTCACTGTGTGTTTGCAGGGCCAGCACAATTACTGACAAATTCATGTTTCTTCACAAGGTTACACAGACCAGCCATGATTTCTGCTGCTTCTAAATCAATTTACTAATGCCGGCTCTGGAACCATTTGAAATTTAACAACCTAATCCCAAGAGCTGGTGAACAGTAACATTTTACACAAATGGATGAGGTTAAGGCAATTTCAGGCAAAATTTCAACTTCCTTATTGCAGATGCTAAAAACCCCTGCAACAGCAGTAAGAGAGAAACCTGTACTTAATGCTACATAAATAAAAAGCAGTTTTCCTTTTCATGAGCACAGAGATTCTTCCAGGATATTCCGGCTAGGATGTATCCATTCCTTCTACTCATTTCCTCCTTCCCCCACACCATCAAAAAAAATATGCAAACAGAACTACACCCACATCATCTCCTCCACATATCTGGAGCCGTAAGAGTGTGCCTGGTGTTTCCCAGCCACACAATTTAGCTCTCCAGCCTCATCCTTCTGAGGCCAACAAAAACACCATACATTACTCACAGCAGTAAGTGTATTGGCTACATTTCTACAAAACATCACAGTGCAAAGAGGAGGAAGGGCTCCTCTGAGAAACTGAAAGGGTGTGGCATCTCCACATTTTCCTTCAAATCACATTCACTGCCCCTCCTGCATGTTCTAAGCCACCTCCTCTTTCTCCAGGACGTGAAAAAGGGAAAGTCTCAGAAGCTCATAAAAACAAGAAACGAACCATTTAGGAGTCACTCATTTGAACACATCCTTGTTTTTCTAAGCAAAATCCATCACTCCACCACAAATCACATCACCCAAACTAAGAAGAAAATAAACTCTGTTGATAACACAGTCCTTTCCCCAGAGGGCAAAGTTCTGCTTCAACTAGTCCAAAAAGAAAGAATCAATGTCTGTTCCTAAACCTTCTCCTTCTGCACAGCAACATAAAATGCTACCACAGTGGTATGCAAGGTCATCAGCTTCAAAGCAGCTTCAACTACTGTACTTGCAGAAGCAAAAATGATGAAAGACACCATATGGCTTCTGTCATGGTAGATAAAGCTAATGGAGGCATATAATGAAAATTTCAATTCCTCTTCTCTCTGTTTAATCTTTCCCAGTGCAGCACAGACAGAGCCCTGCAAGCCTTTCCTTTCCAGATATAAAGCACTGCTTCCTCTTCAAATCATGGGGTTTTTTTCTCTGGCAGATAAAATACTTAATGTCTTACAGTTTGGCAAATATGATTAAAAATGTACAGAAAAAGGTAATTAGATAAACATCTGATACTGTGATAAATCCTATTACAGAAATTCAACTTGGACATTCTCATAGGCAGCTGAGTCAGAAGGTAAAAAGCTATGGTCTCATGAGCACAGCATATCAAAAATGCAAGTATTAGGACTTACCAATTTCTTCTATTTCTTCCAGGAAATCGTTATATTCACTTAGACTGGGAAAGTCATCCTCTCTTTTATTGTATCTTTGAGAGAAGAGAAACAAGTATTTATACAAACACACAAAAATGTGATCTCAATTCAGTAAGGCTCTTGCTGCGAGTCTATTAATTATTGACCTATTTTTATCAACAATGTGCTTTGCTGCTCCCACAGCTGACCAACAAATAGAATCCTTAAGAGGAGACACAAGCGCTTCTTTCAAAGGAAAGGAGCCAGCCTGGCATAAACAGGCGCTATCTTTGCCTCCTAATTGACAATTCCTTTTCCAGGATTACAGGCAAAAAGGAGAACAGAGACTAGAATACCCTAGTTCCAAGTCAGCCCCTTAGCATGAGAAACCTGTTAAGAAAGCCAGAGGCAACAGTAACACCCACAAGAAAAGCTTCTCTAGAAGTATTAGAAAAAGGAGCTTGGCCTTGCGCCAACAACAGAAAGCATGTCAGCAGCAAACTGAAAATGCTACACACTTATTATGTATCAAAAGAACATTCCAGAACTCATTTATCCAACATTTGATAGATGGAAAAATTAGTAGGATGAAGGGACAACTGGCTAGAATGTGAACACCCTCTCAAAGTCAAGACTTTGGGCTTTTTTCCCAAGAAATATAAAGCTGAGATACTGCCTGGTCTGTGGAGCAAGACACATTACACCAGGAGTATAAAAATCTAAACCTGATAACTCTGCCCAAATTCCAAGCTGGGGACATTTTTTCTGCCTACTAAAAAGTTATCTGTCAAATTCAAGTGAACCAAGCATTTTATAATACTTTCTGTTCTAATTACATTCCATAATTAGTCAACTAAGTTGACTTCATTCCAGCTTGACTTTTAACTTCAGTAGACTTTATCATCACACATTAAAACTATTACTACTTTCCCCATCACCATGTTGGTAGTCAATGACAAAATTTCCCCACATCTTGGCAATATCATACAGATTTGCAGAATCAAAAAATGCTTTGGGTTGGAAAGGACCTTAAAGTTCATCCAGTTCCAACCCCCCTGCCATGGGCAGGGACACCTTTCACTAGACCAGGTTGCTCAAAGCCCCATCCAACCTGGTCTTGAACACTGCCAGGGATGGGGCAGCCACAGCTTCTCTGGGCAACCTGTGCCAGTGCCTCA
>WYDI02004444.1:0-30168 GCA_009867235.2 Psittacus erithacus | reverse complement strand
TGTTCAAGGCCAGGTTGGACAGAGCCTTGGGTGACATGGTTTAGTGTGAGGTGTCCCTGCCCATGGCAGGGTGGTTGCAACTAGATGATCTTAAGGTCCTTTGCAACCCTAACTATTCTATGATTCTACATGCAACCGTATGATCATAATTTATCTTTCTTGGCAACCAAGAACACTTTGGATACAACAGTATTTTGTTGCCAGGGCAGATTGATCATGACGTTACACTCTTAAGTCCTTTTTTAAAAAATCAAGATGCATTAGAAGTACTAGCATAAGGAACCACTGTTAGTAAGACACTGGGGTACTGAGCATACAGCATTACCACTGTGGCAATATGTTTATACAAGAAAAGTCTGTATTTTCTGGGAATTGCCATGATACTATTTCAGTATCTTTCCTATTTATTTATTTTTCCTCCTCTCACGTAAGTCCAGGCACAGCTAGTAAGAACTGGTAACTGAGACTGTCTGGACCATCCCTATAGCAATTGTCTTCCACTCACTTATTGTTCATTGAAAAACAAAATTTTATTTTCTACAGCCATTAATGCACTCCTTTTTGTCTCAGTGGAGCAGTATAAACACATGAACTGATCACAGCCATTTTAACTTGAAGTTGCAAGTTATTTAAGAAGGTCATTTATTATACATTAAAAAAGGTATATACATAAACACACTCCAAGTAAAATTTATCTTGCTACAGTGAGTTACAGAAGAAATGAAGGACAGGAATATATAGTCCTCCACTCAAGCATCCTCCAACCAAGCAGTAACAAAATCACTTTCTTGCTATAATAGCACAGCTAGCTTCCAACTAAGCTCCAATAATATATTGAATAGCTCTGTTGTGCCACACCTGGAAGCAATATGCTCTAATAACAAATATAAAGGGCTTTGCAGCAATTTACTACCAGAAAGCAGTGAGAGCATAGCTACTGCTTAAAGGAAAGCAAGTCAGGAGCCAAGGAGCATCTCAGAGCCTGTAAGCATAGGCCTCTCCAGCTTTGACTTGTCCCACCACTCCCAGCAAAGTAAGCAAGACAGATGTGGAAGTAACAGCCAAATTGAACCACAATCCTAGATTTTAAGAAAAGACCACGGTAAAGAAAGCAGAGTGAGATCAAACCTGCAAATCAAACTGCGCCTCAAAATCAGATCCAGCAATCACCACGTAGAGCTCAAGGCAGCAAGTTAACCTCTGGGGCAGGATCAAGATGTTCCATAAGAAGGTAGGAGCTGTAACAGCCAGAACTCAACAATTTTCTGATGCAGCTGGAGCAAGAAGTGAGGCTTCCTGGTGGAGGTTAAGCAGAATTCTTGGGCCTATGGAGTGTGGAGGAAGCCACAAGTAAGGATGTTTTGCCCAGTGCCATCTGGGCTTATTAGTGCAACATGGCCCCAGTGAGAGAGGAAATATTTGAAGTTGTAACTGGGTGTTGATTGGAGTTTGGTCTTCTGTTTTTTTTTGTCTTGCTATATGGCTGTAGGAAGTTGTAAGCAATATGGTGGTATAGGCTGAGAGGAGACGTGTCTTGAGTCTGCAACCTGTAAGGTGCTATGGAGGATGGCTACAAAATAGCTACAAGGTATGCCTCTTTCTAATGTTCTATGCTTTCAAAAAGTAGAAACTTAGCAGGTGCATGTTTATATTTCTTCTGTTATTAACACATGTACCTGCCAAATGCACAATACTTAATTATTTTCTATTAAAATAATTTCCAGGATACTAGAGGATAACAACGATTACGTAGTCATCCTAACTCACAAAAGTAGAAGCTGGGGCTGTGCTTATTTCCTTCCCTCATGTTTCTAGGAGTGAAAACAATGGCGTGAGAAGCATGTCCTAGTAGGCAGGCCTCGGGCGTGACTTGCAGCAGTGTGTGTCCTGGGCCTGCCCGGGGCCCTGAGGGTCCTGACAGGCTTTTCATGCACCTTCCTGAGTCTGCTCCTTCCCTAGGTAGGGAAATGAGCAGCGGCTCCCTGAGGGCGCACCCCTGCCCTGCTCCACTCCCGATCCCTCTGCGGCCGACAGGGTGTAGCGCCGGGTGCTCGGGAGGATGAGGGGGGCTTGCTGGAGCCGTGGCCGTGCTGGAACCTGCATGGGAGTTCCGGGCTCATGGCCCAGGTACGACTCGAAAACGGTGCTCTACCTTTTGATTTTGGTGGTGATTTTTTTGTTGTTGTGTCTTGTAGTGTCTGCCCTCCCACCCTGCCAGCAGGGAAATCCGTATGCTTTTTCATAGCAAAAGGTTTTACTTTGTAGCTGCTTATTTGAACGTTTTACTACTGCCATACTATGTGGTTGAAAAGCAGTCCTTACTTGGTAGTGTAAAGATTAAGTACCTTTATTTAAAAAAGGGCTTAAAACCCTGTATTCCTCCAAAATAAGTTTTCAATAGAAAAACTGAAGCTATTGCTCCAAGTGCTGGAGTGCACTTCTGTTCAAACAGCATGAACCTGCGCAACCCATAGTTTTCATAAATAAGCATTGTCTCAAATAGAGTTGAGCTTTTGCTAAATATGATTTAGAGTGAATTAAATGTTGGGCTTAAGGTATCTGAGCTTGCTATATATTAATGAAAAAATAGATTTATTTAATTGCTTTTGTTGAAATTCTTTTGTGCAAGAAAACAGAAGCTTTTCCTCTGTGAAATATGAAATACTGGCTTTACTTCTCATTGTCTTATGTTTATGGGGGTAGGGGGAAGCACTGAAATTTGGATTCCTCCAAAACACTGACCCTATCTTCTCTTTTTCAATAGCTGCCTATACCCTATAATTGACGTTTAATATTTATTTGTTTCTGTCCCACTAATCCTTCTGGAGGAGGATATTTTCACAAAGCAGGGGTTGGGATGGAAATGCTGTTACTCATCTGAATGCTGTTTGAACAGTTCAGTTGGTATTGGGCCTGTGCCTTTAGTGACTGCTTTCTGAGGGCCCATGATCATAGCCACAGCCTCACTAACCCTTGCCTGACAGGCTTGCCATTTGTTAGAGCAGTTCTTGCCCCCTGCTAATGGGCCCTGTGCATGCTGGTAATCATGAAGTTTTTAATTTAAAACCTGCATCTAGTGAATTTCAGAAGCAATTTTCACAGCTGGCTGATAGCTTGGTAATTCGAAAGGAAAAAAAGTGTGTGTGCAAACCCAAATCATGCCATAAAACCACCCAGCTGCAATGAAAACAAACTGTAGTTTAGGGAATCTGTAATTGCTGATACACAAAGTATGTGTTTCTCCATGATACTGGTAAAATATAGCCTTAAAAATATGCTGGGAAGCAGATGTGGATGTGAAAGGCGGCCATGAGTGTTGTATTGCTGTCACTGTCTTTTGTTCCATCAGATACTTAACCCTCTTTTTTGCCCACCAACCATGGAGTTACCATGCAGGTTTCTCATTAAACGCTGGGAATTTTGATAAATTTAATTATCTTTCAGCTTCAGGTATGCTGAAACATAACCTGAGGAATGATGAGTATTTAGCAGTCAAAAAATTGTGATATTTTTCTTATGTAATAGTAAACAACAACAGAAATACAGAAACTAAGAAATACCAGTGTAATTTTACCATTGCCTCATAGGCTTGTAGGTGCTATTTTTAAGTTTTGGATCATACACTGCATCACCTGTTACAGCACTTCATGTAATATTTAAGGGAGAAGACTTCAGTTCTATAAGGCTGGAGGTGTGGCCTTCATACGTTCTGTTTCTTGGCTGGGAGGTTTCCAGGGTGGATCATTGCTCTCAGACTTGTAGCATATCTGGCAATTAAAAAAACCAAAAACAACCCTCCCAAAAAAACCACAGGCCAAACCACAGCTTGGGTCTCTAGGAAAATATCTTCTCCATCATCTATAAGGTATAGCTCTTTCCTTGCTGCTCAGAAGCTACTTGGTCTCTGCTCAGGCTGCAGGTGCTTGACCTATTTATCAAAAGCTGGAGTTTGAACCCTATCTTTCTCTCACAAAGGCTCCTCAAGCTTTGTATGGTCTGCTAAACTCAGAGGTGCAATCTTCTGTATTCCTTTTCACACAAAGCGCAGCAGTCTGCGCAAAGCAGTTAGATAGTCTTTCTTACTGCCTGGGCACCCTTTTTTAACAAGGCATAACTTGTGATTTATTAATGATGCATAAAGAAAAATGTGTCTGATTTGAAACTGTGGCTTAAATTATTTGGGGCAGAAAAAAGAAGGGAAAATCCGAGAAGCCTGTTGGAAACTGGCCTGTTCAGGTTTTGTCTGAAAACACTTAAGTATTTTTATTAGCAAAGGGAAGTTTTTCATTTAGAGTTGTCTTTCTCTGCTGTCCTGTGTTTTGTAACTTGTTCAGGCAAACCCTTCTCTTCATTTGTTGTGTAAGTCCGTGGTCATGTCATAACTAGCTAGCTGAAAAAAGCACACAAAAATGCAGCGGTGTACCTAGTTGCAAAGGTGTGCAACTAAGGATGGTGATGTTCTGCACTATCCCTATTGAACACAGAGTAGAACCAAACCAAGGCTTTTAGCAATGTTGTCTACTTACTTATATATCATTCATAGTTTCTAGTAGCAAATAGAGCTTGACCCATACATACAAAAATCACTTCTACCATGACAAGTATGGCATTTATTCACAGCCATATTTTAGAGCAAGACCTAACTTTGGGACCAGTTTTGACATAGAAGCAAGCTGTGATCAGGGGTTGAAATTTCAAATATCCTCAGTGTATTCTCTGAAAGTAATTGCTTTGAGTTGTTGTATTGAATCTTGGGAGGAGTCATTTCTTGTTGCTTCCAAGTGATGCGTCTTTTGCGTTTGTCCTTGTCCCCTTCACCTCTAGAAGGATGAAGCATGTCTTTCAGTCTATTAAAGATAAAATACAAAACAAAAGAGAATTAGAAGAGAGTGATCTTTGATCACTTGCCTTTAAGAAAGTGACTCAAGTAGTTTTTTTGTTTGTTGTCACTTCAAGAAATTTCTGAAATGTTCTATCAACCAAAGATATGCGCAAAGCCTAAATGCGTTTTGATTATTTGTGTATATTTACAGTTCTCTTGTGCATTCTACTTTGAATCAAACACAGCCATTAGATAGCTCCAAAAAGTGGAGCTTGACAGTTGTCTCTGGGTGACAGTTACAATCAACAGTAATGTAGAAGTAAGCTGATTATCATATAACTGATAGCTGTTCAGAAAGCCTGTGGAGAGTCTGGCCAAACTTCCAGATTTGATAAAAAACCCCAAAGATTGATTATTCTTTCCTCACCTTAGCTCAAATTCATTTATGTTTGTGTGGTATTCAACATGGAAAATTCCCTACTTCAAATTAAGTGTAAAATTTAAGTGCTTCAGGAAAACCACATTCAAATTATACTTCAGAATTGCTACAGTACACCCAGTGGATTTTGAGTTGAAGGCTGGTCTTAGTTTGACTCTAATAACCTTTGTCTCAGAATGTTTAATTTATTTTTTTTTTGTTTGCAATAAAAGGTGTGGAAAACACATTTTTGAAGCATGAATGCTCAAAGCTGGAAGCAAATTTTTAATTATATGCACACTATAAAAGTTTACAAGTAGGGCTCTGGTGGCTAGTTTTGCAAATCACCTTCCTCTTAAATTGGTTAGAATCTTGAGGCTTACAGCTCAATCTAAGAATGTTAGGTGAAAGTCAGACGTATACTTTGATCTGTGTTGAAGTAGTTAATATGCAAGTCGGGTGATAAATTCATTACTCCTGTATTAATAAGGTGGGCGAATGAGTAACACAGCGTGAATTTCAAACCGTGTTTTACAAATGCCTTTGAATAATTTGGAGATGATTTTGTGTGCTGGACAATTTAATTTTTTGGAAAAGTTAATATTACTTTATTATACCCTTTAGAACCTCTCATAAAGAAGGGCAAGCTATGATGTGAAATGTGGTATCAGACAAGATGACATACTTGAAAATTGGCTTTTGTGCCTCTAATGAATCTGTCTTAGTAACCTTGGAAGTCAGGGATGATAGCAAGCTGAGAGTTTGTTATGAGAAAATACATACATGAGATTAATCTTCTGACTTATTATAGGGAATGCATCATGAGAGTGTGACAGCAAGTTGCAAAGTTGAGTTGGGGTTCATCCCATAGTCAAGACAAGTTTGGAAATGCAAGGCTTTGAGACATTTTTATTCCCCCCCACTTCAGTTTGTCACACTTTAAGAATCAAAACAGGAGTAAAACTTTTGAGTCATGAAATAGCAAAGCACAATGTACACAGATACCTGATGTGTTCAAGTCTGCTCCCCTTCCTTTGCTCTTGGAAGTCTGGTGTTTGGAAGGGATGTGATGCAACGTGCTTCAAGGAGCACTGTATCGTTTTCCTCCCAGCTTGCTACCGTTCTGCAAACATACTGCCTGTCCAAGTCCTGGGTCTGCTAGCATGTGTTGCCTGTGACTGAAAGAAAGATGTTGGAGAGCTAAAGCAGGTAGAGAAATAGATTAAGGGCTTGAAACAGCTATATTATGAGAAAAGGACAAGAGTGTTCGGTTTAGAGTGGAGAGGCCTGAGGAATGGCCATGTGGCTGAAGCTCGAAAACCACAAGGACTGTGGTGATTGTTGAAGTGCTGTTGACCAAATCCCACAACACTACAACCAGGGGTCACTTGAGGAAACTATCGGGTCAGTTTGGGACGGCTTAGAGAAAATACTGCCCTCGTCCATCAGTGAGCTTTGGGAACTTCAGGTGATCCAAGGATAAGGAGGCAGGTTGTACCAGCAAGCTGGGGAGGGGGGAGTGGAAATTGGGATAGATAATTTGCTTGCAGTAGGTTCCTAAACTGATGGGAATAAACAGGGAGGGTACCCCCTAACAAGCCTCACTTAAAAAACAAACAAAACCAAACCATACTCTTGGTGCTAGGAAGGTGTGGAGGGGATAGACAACAGTAGGCAGGCTTGCTGCTTTCAGTCAATAGCATCTGCTGGTGCTGCTGCTGAAGAACAAATGCTGGGTAAGATGGACCATTGATCTGATCCAGTAGGGCATTTCTAATGTTCTCTATCTTAAGTCTCCAAATTATTCCAATAAACAGGTGTATGCTAATGAATGTTTGTCCTTTACAGAAAGCTTTATTTTTACCTTTCTGTCCAGACCATTTTCTTTAAATGCACACAAGAGACTGATCAGTGTAAGATGAATGCTGCTTTAACTTTCCGAAAGAAGGTTAAATGGTCTTGAAAAGATTTCATGTTTGAAGTATTTCACAGTAGCGCTATAAAGAGAAAGTACCTTCTTGTCTCTGAATCTGTTCAGACCCTTTCATCTATTTATTTTTTCTTTAGCTGTCTCTTCTGGGCCACATATCTCATGCTATACCTTTGTATTTCCCCCAGTGTCTGGAGTCATCCAAGTAATTTACATCATTTATATACTGGCACAATTAAATCATCATCTTCTGTATTATTTGGGACCTGCTCTTCTGTAATGAAAATTATGGGTTTGACAGATATGTCAACCAGGGAAAGACTAGGTATTTTTTCTACTGTGGATTCAAGTAGAGCAATTTCTACACATACATAGTTAGATGGCCATAGTTGTCACATGGCTACTCAGAAATGATGCCTTTTCTTGCCTCTTGTGTCTAATTTCAGATATCTCAAGAATATTTCTGTGCACAGAATATTAGAAAGTGATTAACAGCTCAATGTGCTTTCATCACAAGGCTATTATTTTCAATGCTTTGTTTGCACAAAGCACAGGCAGCTGTGTCCTATTCTTCTGTGAAGCAGCAGTGCAATGTCTGGTCATTATACCATCCTAATGTGTTAAATTATACCAATATCATAAAGCAATAGCAATTTTAAAAAATTAAACTGCTCAATTAAAAAAATAAACCCCTTGACAACTCCGCAAATTTTTCAAAGGAAGCAACAGATGTCAAACTGAAACTGGGAGCTATTTCAGCTTTTTGATCAAAAGGAGAAGAAAGGGAAGTGAAGCAGACTGCTTCATATCCTAGATCCTGCTTTTCTTTTAATTCCTAAACAGTTTCTAAAACTGCAGTTGTAGAAAACTTTACTGCACAGGAGTCCAGAGTGACATCAGTTCATATGGACAGTTATGCGTTCCCTGTTCATTCTTGCTGTCTAAATTCTGAGAAAGTGATGGGTTGCACTTTGGTATCTGTTAACTGGCTACTTCAGTAGGGAAACTCAAGTTTGAACTGGAAAGGAAGCCTTGCAGTCAAGTTTCAAGTTATCTTTCATGTTCCCATCAGTTCTGACCCCATTGTCCTGCCTTTTCTGACAGGCCCCTGAGCTTTTATCCTCAGCTTCTGTGCCATCCTGCCTAGAGCTCTTCTCAGGAATACCTGAATATGCCCCCAGATTGCCTTAAACTTGCACTTCTGTCAGCCAACTGCATGTGCTGTGTGGCTCTGTGATAGAACAATGATACTGTGTTTTCCAGTGTGGAACAGGAAGGGATGGAAGACTGCAAGAGGGGCTCATACTTGTGCCTGTAAAGGTGCTGTAATTTATGGATGTAGTAGTCCTTTACCTCTTAGTGAATTCATTTGTTTTCTTTGGTGACAAATCCTGCTGAAGTGCATGTCCGAGGTGTTTGGCTGGTTGAAGCTATTGCCCCTGTATGAATGGAGATTCGGCTTCTGTCACAAGGAGCTATCTCAAGAGTTAGGTAGAACCAGTATGACTGCGGGCTACCCAGCCTAGTCCTTAGTTCAGCTGGAAGCCAGTTCTTCTGGTCTTGTAACCAGACAAGAAAGCCAAGCTGTCAGGGAAATACGGGTTTGGAACAACAGCCAGTTGCTGTCAGCTTATCAAGTAATAAGGGAGGAAAAAAATAAGTATTACAAGCACAGGGTTGACGTGTGTATGTGTGTGTGAGAGAGAATTCACATTGCTGTTCCCAATGCTGACAAGTAACCAGTGATTTTTAATTTTTTCCACTGAGGGTGGGTTATTCCTTAAAAATATCTGAATGCAGCTTTTCGGCTACATTACTAAACTTATGGTGTAAAATTTATACAAACCTATGTCAGGTGCAAAATGTATTACTAGACATCTAATACAAGCAGGAAAATTCTTCTGAAGAGATTTGTTAGGCTTTTACATAATAATATTTGTCAAAAAAATTGTCCATCTAAAAAGGTACTAGACATAATGTGATAATTAGGAATGTTTTTATTAGGCAAGGCAACTGATTGCATGGTTTACATTTCTAGCAACTTTGCTATGTCACTTTGATTTGGAGGAAATTGGAGTGAAAGAAAAGCCAGTAGTTGTCTGCTTCCCAAAGTACTGAAAAACTGTAGTGTAAAGCAAGCAGAAATGATTCAGAGGATTTCTCTGCAGGTGAGTCAGCTCTGCTGGGTACTGTATGAGAAACCTGCCATAGAAATAAAGATGGTTTGGTATTCACAGCATTAGTTGGATATTGACATGTAAGTGAAGAATATGTGCTGCAATATTTACTTTAAAATAATTCTTAAAGCCTTTCACAATAAGGAATAAAACTGTACCATGATCCTGAAATGGAAATAATAATGAAAACATGAAGTTTTAAATTTAAGTATTGATAAATGCTAAAAGAGCAAAGAGAAAATAATTTGTTAAAATTGATTTTCTGAATCAATGTTTTGTATCATATATCCCAATTTGGTAGAATGAAACTCTTCTTGATTTTTTTTTTTTAAGGACTTTAAAGGACTGCTTGGAACATCATAAGCATGCAGTAGCTATTCCCTGCTTTTCCTATTGAGAAACAGTATTACTGAAGAAAGTAAAACAAATAAGATTAGAGACAGTAAGTAGAAGCTAAGTATAAGCTAGACCACTTGCAGACTTGAGGGTGACGTAAGTCAAGGCATTCTGAGTAGGCATTGTCCAAGGCATTGTCTGTGATGTGGTATCAGTTCATGCTGCATTGGATGATGCAGACTGGTAATTCTGTTCCTTCATTCAGTAATGTGTTTTCTAATGGAGTCCCTCAGAAAGGAGTCAAGACACTGCACGGCTTCTGTACTTAAAGAAATTGATTTAACTGTACTCAAATTCAGGCTGCACATTGTTAAAAATTAAAAAAAGAACAACCATCAGCACCTGAAACTTCTAAAAGGGTCTGGCAATCAGAGTGATATTTTGAAGTTTCAAACCCATATTCAGATCTCCTCCTGAGCTGCTGCAGCTGTCAGGCTACCTGTTCTTGTTCATTATACTACATTGGTACCTAACTTAGGGCAGTTGGTGTCTGGAGCATGCAGCATAAGGTATCACAAGGTAGCATCACGATGAACTTGTATTTTCTTCTATCGAATTATTAATTTCTTTCCTACTTGCCACAGTTGCATCGCACACAATTACAAGTGCTGTGTGAAGCTCAGACCTTTTGTCATCTGGGATGGGGAATATTATTTCTTCCTCTGATAGTGATCAGAGCAGAAAGTGTGAAATGGATGCAGATTTTTAGAGGATTATAAGTGAAATTGGAGAGCCAAAATGGTTGGCTTGTGTGAAATATAAAAAAAGTGAGAAGGCTGAAAAGAGATGCTCATCCTGACAGTGCCGAAGAAGGGGATTAGGTTGTAGATACCCTCATTGTCAGGGTAGTTGCTGAGCCTCAGCACTGTGAAATGTACAAAGGTGCTTGTGAGCAGAGTGGTGAGCCTTCCCCAGCAGGGCCATAAAATCAGCAAGGAAAACTGATGCATGGCTTCATGGAGTGGCCTCTGAGGCACAAATAAGAAAAGGGGCCACACAGGTTTCTGGGATATGTGTCTGCTTTCAGGATGTGATGTGCTAGCACGAAGCATTCAGAAAGGAAGCAGGCTTGTGGGAAGCTCTTAAAAAATAAAAAAAACACCAAATAACAGCACAAAAACCCACCAAAAAAAAAAAACCCAAAAAAACTTCTCTGCTGTCATGTGTGCCGCTGCATTACCCAGGTGTATAAAACTGGCAGCTGATGGAGATGAGTCCTAGTGATGCCCACCAAATGACACAGTTTGAATACTGTGATATGAACAGTATCTCTGTATGTCCTTTGTATCTTCAGTCTCCAGGAAAATGAGGCAGGAACTACAGAGCACCCCATGCAAAGGAATTGGTTACCTGCCCAGATGCATGCAGAGACATCAGTTAAGTGGCCATGAGTAGCTAAAAAAGCTTGGTTGCATGAAGCAACTCAAGAGGATATGGAAAAGATCAGACCTCTGAGATTACTTATCAGAGTGGCTTATTTCTCCATGTTTTGAAATAGTGTTGTTCTGTAGACCAGGTGACTATGACTATGGGAGACTGTTTCCTGTCTTTGTTCCTGTGAGCAGATAAAGACATCAAGATAAAGATATCAAAGGTGAGCACCATCTGTGTAACGGATTTTCCCTTTTTTATCCATTTCTCCAAGAGGCGAAAAAAAGGTTTTAAATTCTTTAGAATCATGGAGTTGTATAACAGTATAATCTTTTGTTCCCTTCTTTGTCAGGATTGTTTTATTTAGTATTCAGGCCAGAAGACTCTTTCATCAAGCGTATTGGCATACTGATCAGTGTCTAAAGTTAGGGGGCCTACTTTTACCTGTATGATGAATAAAGCCAGAGGATGGCTTGGTAAAACAGATTCATACTGGAATCTACATGAGGGCTTTGTTTAAATATGAATACATTGAATAATAGAAGCTTTAAAGTTATATTTGATTTTTATATTTGATTTTATTGCTGTGTGTGTTATTCTTGACTCAATTCATGAAATACCTGGGCATCCTGGTACAACTGTATGTAGCAACTGTTACTTTATGTAACAATATGGGGTTTTACCAATGGCAAATACAAATTGGTCAAAGGAAAATATCACTCAAGCATAATCCTAGCCACCAAGATATTTTAAATTCCATGCTGCTTCAGAAAATACTTCCCTAAGCCTGTAACTAAAAGTACAGATTGGATTCTTTTGCTAATTTAAGTGAACATACAGATTTACTCTGCACATACAGTACTGAAAAGTAGCAAAACCACTTTGTAGCAGTCTGTCATCTTGTTGACTTTGATATTAATAATTTCTCAGAATGATCCATCCATCTTGTATTTCACATGTCTTACCTCTAAGTGCTAGCTGTAATTTATGATAAATGAAGACTATTTCACTGTCTTGCTGTAGCACTTCTTCATACTTCTAATCGCAGTGTGATTCAGGAACTTACTGAGAATTTTTTAGCCTGAAAAGCTATCCTAGAATGACATACATACCTACCTGCCAGCATAACAGGGCTCTATTCAAACTCTGTTCTAATCTCTAGCTAGCTAAATAATGCTGAAGCACAGCATTATGTTTTCAACATAAGTTTCTAAAAAAAATTTATAACTTCAAAATCTGTCTTGGGTTTAAGTAATTTATTCTGCTGAGTTAAATTATTGGAATTGGAGTCTGGGGCTTTCACTATTAGAAGAAAAAAGCCTCACAACAATAAAATATCAGGTGCATAGGAAATGAGATTAGTTTATCAGCCAACACTATGCTACTTCTCTGCTAATGTAGATCACATGCATCTCCCAGGTACTGCTTCAAAGAGTTATCATATCTGGGAGTAAAAGTAATTGTTATAACACAATAGAAGGCTCTGCTCAACAAACAAATGACTTAGTTCATGGGGGCCTGGTAATGAGAAAGCTTTGCTTCCCTTCCATTCACTTATCAATGAGATATAGTTCACCATAATGTTCAGATTCTTTTTGGGAAAAATGGCAATGAAACTGTGTTATTGCCAATATAAATGCTAAATTTGCCTTTTCAGTTATAGACTCATTCTTTCCAGGTGGGAGCAATAGCACAAAAATGATGATTAATGGGCTCACAACAATGCTGTACATAAATTATTCAGTCAAAACCCAAGAGCTGTGTATCTTAAAGTGGTTTTGAGAAGCATGTGGATTAGCAAAAAAGTTTAGATATGCTGCTTAACCCTGTGTATGATTTCCTAGTGTATTTGAGTCAATTAGAAGTCCAGGTCCTGTTTTCAAAAGTGGCAAGGCATTTATAAGTTCAAACCTCTTTAAAAGACAGTGGCAGTTTCTAACAGTGCTATTGTTAGAAGCTAAGGTTGGTTTTATTTTTTATTAGAAACTAGGTTTTTTTTGGTTTGATTGTCTTCACATAAATATCCTAATTTAACCTCAGTCAGGATAGAGTGAATGTCCCACTTAACTGAGTATAACTCACAGAATAGAAGATTACCAAATATTCCAGCTGAATGTGCCTGATGAAAGAAATAAAATGAGATAACCTCTTTGAGATCTAGTGGTGTATTGGAAGGGAAAACTTAATCACTGATCTTCTTTTCCTCTTCTTGTGTTCCTGAGAACAAGAAATTCAGAGGATCCCATCTTTTGTATCCATATATCTAAGTATGGGTAGAAAAGCAGTGGCACCCATCTATCTCACCCTCTACAGATTGCCTCAGGAGCCAGTCCTTGCAGGGGAGAAGCAGGTCTGTGATGCTCACTGAGGAGTTGTGTGGATTCCATGAATGAATAAGCCTTTGCCTGTCAGCTTTTCATTATATAAACTTCAGGTATGTGGAATATTATTTTGGAGTCATGTCCTTTTTGTGCTATAGGTTTGCTGTTAAATACTACAGCATTTGGATCTGTTATGGTATTACTAGCCATAAGTACATGTACAATGAAGAAGCAAGCCTTTTACTCCCTCATTGCTTCTTATGCAAGAAGCCAAATTAGTTATCCATATTTTCATTATGACTTATTTCATGTTAGCACACCGGGCATTTAGAATTTTAACTGTTTCCTGAGAACATTTGATGCAATCTTCTCTGAGGAAGTTCTTGTGGTGGTTTTTACTGTTTGGGGCAGTATTGCCTGTAAGTACAACTGTTCCCAGGTGCGTCAACAGCATGCTCAAGGGCTCTGTTGATGTTCTCATTTCTGTGACAACAAGCCACTTCCTTTATTCACATCCTGAGCACAAAATTTAACTGTAGAACCGCTTGGATGGTGTGAGAGCAGTTTGTTGGAAAATGTTCCTTAAGTCTTCTAGTTAAAATTTAAATTGGAGCTAAAATAAATGAAACTTCTGTTTTTAAAAGAGCAATATAGGGGGTGTGCCCTACATTACTGGAAGAGTTATTATAAATAATTACTCTGCTGGATGGTTTTTGCTTTATACTTGATCATTTCAGAACTTTCTGTAATATTACAGTAGCTCAAAACTAGATATGATGAATTAGAAATTTTAGATTAAGTCTTGTGCTTATAAAGCAGAAAATACTGAGATTAAATGCTACTGTCCTGCTTTAAAAATTAATGCCTGCAATATTACACAACCACACTTTAGAGAAGTGCGCTTCTGACAAGTGTCAGTTTCCCTGAGGAGTCATCACAGTGATATGAAAATAATGAACTAAACAGCAATGATTAAACAGTCATTTTGATAAAACTATAACCATTCCAGAGAAATAATGTCATGTAAAGAAAGATCAAAGTTACATAAAACTGAATATAAGATGGTATTAATACTGAGGTACACCAGTTAAAAATACAATCTTTATGTAAGAAAGTAAGAGCAATAAAATTGAGTAGTGTGAACAGGCAAAAGTTTAATAAAGACTGAGCTTCTGTTTAAGAAGAAATTTAGCATTTCCACAACAGTGGAGTTAGATTCCTCTAAGATACCCATTTCTGTCCTTACTTTTAGAAATATTTTGGGACAAGTATTTAAAATGAATGCACTGACTTTTTTTTTTTTTTTTTTTTTTTAAACTAGAATTTTCTAGCAGACTTTCTGGTAAAAGAAGTCTTAAATGGCTCCTGCCATAGGCACAGACATGATCAAGTATATTTAAATTTAAATTGGCAAAATATTTCGGTGAGCTGTGGCAGATATCACAATTTGCCTGCCTTTACTCATTTGTATCTAGTTATCTGTTCACTGCTTTTCAAATATCACCTGTTTGTGTTTTGCAGTCTGAGTGATGTAATGAAAATACGTGGTAATTTTTCCTCAATTCAGTTTCCCCAGGAAATCTCAGTGAAATGTCCAGATGACTTTTGGGTGTAGATTAGTAAGAAAAATATATGCCAAATACCTATAGGAATGTTTTGTAAAACTATGACCTTACAGTAACATAACGAAATTCTTTTGCAGCCTTCTAGAATTCTGATGCTTATTTCCCTTGCACTTTTTATCCTAGATGCTATGTTAGAAGAAGATTTTATGAAACTAGTTGCATTCATTGTCAGAAAAAGATTTGTTGGTTTTAGCTAGCTAAATGCAACAAGTATGAGTGTAGTTTTTGCTGTAGTTGCTATACTAACTATACAATACAGTTAGTATACTTGTTACTATGATGTAGTTATAACTACTAAACTGTTCATCTTTTTAAAAGAAAGTATTGAGAAGCTTGTAGTTTCATGTTATGCTGTCAAGCATAATAATAGCAACACTGAATTGCTTCTATCCTGAAAGGAAGAGCAAAATAGAACAATTTTGGATTTTTTTTTTTCCCCCCACATTCTGGTGAGGTGTAATGATGTTGCCTTGTACTTTATGAGTTTTGAATTTAAAGATTTTGCCTCGCTAATGTTTGCCACGTATTTCTATGAGAATTTGCATGAAGTTCATAGTCATCATAAAGTAGATTTCTAGAGTGCTTGCAAAAAGTGTCTAAAAAGATAGTAGAAGTCTCTGCTCTAAATCATGTATTTAGTCATCTTAAAGTCCTCAGGAAAATCTGGCAGAACAGACAAGGCTTGTGTCTCCCATCTATGCAAGCTGGACTCTGTTGCATCAGAATGATAAGTGCTCTGCAGAGAAAACTTTTAGCAGCTATCCTTCTTTGAGCCCTGACAACTGCTCCAGGGGGATCAGTGAAATACTAGTGATATTCATAGACCACAAAATATTAGCAAGATCTCTTGTCTGCTACAGGTGCCAGTTTAACTCAAGATCTTGTTCCATTGCCTTCAAGCTCTCAGGCAAATTTCTTTGAACTTAAAGGGTGCAAAAATATTTTTCCTGCAGAGTCCACCATGCTCAGATGCAGAAATGGGAGAGCTCACCTGCTCTGGAAATCCGGAGGCATCAGAGTTTAGTGATGTTATTGGAGCTCTCAGGGCAGTCTCTTGTGTCCTTTTTCTGTAAAATTGAAGGCCTGATGTGAGCATCCTCAGTATACTTGTACTTTACAGGTCCGTCCTCTTGCCTGAGATGTGACCATTACCGAAGTAGCATTACATCAGGACAGATCCATTTCTGAGTCCTTTGCAGGACTTGGGAGTCTTAGTTTTCCTCGCATTTTGAGCTATGTAATTCCACACACCAAGGGTGTGTGTGTGTGTGTGTGTGTGTGTTACAGATTACTTTTGCATGTAAAGGAAAGGAGAATTACACTAAATGAAAGCCTTTGGTGAAATAAATGTTCCATTGCTTGTACCTTCAAAAGCATGCTGACTGAGAAATGTATCAAAATCAGTGTGTCCTTTTGTGTACTCTATCAAATCCTAGCTATTAAATCTGTCATCAAGCAGTTGCTCAGCTTGCCAAAGGACATCTTGATATGAAGTCCAGAGAATGAAGCATATAATTGACTCGCTACTGACCAGCTGTCACAGCAGTCCCCTCCTCCCTCAAACACTAACGAAAGGAAGCAAATGAGATGTCATGATTCAAACTTTTATTCTGATGACATCCCATTGTTGTGCTCTAGCATTGAGCCAGACAGAACTGAAGAGAAATCATCCTCCTCATTACGTTTTCCAAAAGCATATTAAAAGCACTTGTGTGCTGATATGGCTGCAGGATCAGTCTGAAACTTCAGAGAAGCCAGTATGCTGTTTGAGATGATGGTAATGTATACAAAACCGAAAGAAAAAGATGCTGTCCTAGAAGCCTGGAAAAAAAAAAAACAATTTTAATACACCTGAAGAATCAGCCATGTTATTGGTGGAATACTTGTGGTGATCTATATGTTGGCCATTATATGGTCTGTCTATAGAATATAACTGATTCATTAGCTTCATAGCCTTACTTTTTAGCTGGATGTCCATATGAAGTTAAATACCAGCCACAGCTTAGACCTGCTACAACATACAGATAAAATTCAGATCTAGTGTCAGATCTCCCCAGGAAGAATTCCCTCCATGTAGGAGGGAAGAAGCATCCTTACTGGAAGTTGTGGATGCTCCATCCCTGGATGCATTCAAGGCCAGGTTGGATGGAGCTTTGAGCAGCCTGGTCTAGGGGCAGGGGGGTTGGAATTAGATGATCTATAATGCAGCCTGCCTAGGAATGTCCTCTGGACAGGGTTGTTCGTGGTTTATTTTGTTTCTCCTTCCCTTCTTCCCTGCCCTCCGTCAAATCCAATTATACAATGAAATAAAAATATGACATCATTTTAAAACAGGGAACATGAGGTGTAGATGTGTAGTCAGAAAGGCTAGGCTTTCTTTTCTAGCTCTGGAAAGTCTTGCTCTGCTAAGAGAGGCTGTATGGCTTTGGAGTAGCCTAAGCCTTTGCAGGTTTTACCTCTGAAACAGGCTTGTATGAGCACTTGGTGGCTCATGGGGGAGAACTTGCATTCCTTCCAGACTCTGAGACAATTAAAGCAAAAGGTTGAGATGGGAAAGGAATGAAGAATAAAAAGGGATTTTTGTAAATTCATATTGTACCTCCATCAATTATTGCCTTATATTTAGAAGAATTGATTGAAAGCTACAACTTCAGCACTACTAAAGCTGACTAAACATGATCAACAACAAAAGGCAAACTGTTTCTGTTTAGTAGGGGGTTTTAAATATGAAATTATATCAAAATTTTATCTTAACAAAGAACTCATTGCATTCAAGAAAAATGGTTTGAAAAAATATATATAAGTGCAGAAACACACATCCTTTATGTTTTTTCTGAAACACCATATTCTGCAGTAGATCCATTGTTGAGTTTTCAGATAACGGAGGTAGATTGTTTTTAATGATTTCTGTCAGGTGAATTAGAGATGATTTATGACTGTTTTCTCTGAAACAACTGAGTGTAGAATTAAGTCTATTGCTTTGTTTCTTGTAGGAGAAAATTGTCCTGATACTGGATTTGTGGTGATCAGACCAACACAGTGTTTGTGTAATTCCAGTCACTTCATGGTTTTTTTTGTTTGTTTGTTTGGTTGGTTTTTCTTGGTTGTGTTTTTTTTTTTTTTTTTCAGAAGGATGTGTACATGGTGTTTAGCTGAACACATTTCAAACACTTACGACATGCAAATGCAGACCAGAGCTAAAAATGAGCTTGGTTCAGATTAATCTGAATTTCAGCAGGCGCAAGAATGCTATTCAGAATTTTCTAGTAAATAAAACTCGGTTAGTGGGACAAACTTTCCCAACAAAAAAGCAAAACAAACAAACAACTACAGACACTAATGGCTTGCTTCCCCAATCTGCAGATTATGGTATTCTTCTAAACCCCCACCACATTTATTTTTTTTTTTTTTTACCAGAACAGTGTTTACCATTTGAGAAAATAATTGCAACAGTCTTTATTCATGAGGTGAGAATTCAATTTCTGCAGAGGAATTTAAATAACAAGTGCAGATAGTTATCTTTCTGATATTTGATAAATGGAAAAAAGAGTTATCTTGAGGTGAGATTGCTTTTCACAGAGGATGACATGCATTACCTCAAGGGCACATTTCAGAAAATCCCTATTCTTTATCCAGAGGTGATGATAGTTCTTTTTATCAGAGAAGGTGGCAATGGGGAAAGATTCATTATTTCTGTGTTTGAGAAGGGGCTGCAATTGGTTTGCTTCTGCAGAGGACATTAGAATAGAGTGCCTTCTGCAGAGAAGGAAGATTTTTATCCAGTGAGACTTCCAAATTCTTTTCAGTTTTGTGGTAAACTTCCTGTGCTCTTATTCCTTATCATTGATTTAAACATTAAACCAATGTGAAGTCCTTAACAGACAAACATCATGTCTATTGAGTAGTCAACATGAGAGTGAAATCGCGTTCACTCTCCAAAACCTGTCGTTATGAGAGCAGCAGAATTAATGACTTTCTTTGGATTTGCGTCCTGTCTGCCTGTTGCCTGCCCCAACCCTCTGTTGTGTTCTCCTTTTACCCTTCTCAGCACATCTACATCTCCCCTTGCCATACCTCCTGTTGTTTCTGTTATTATTTCTTCTCCTTCCCACCGAGTTGCTTTCCTTGGCCAGCCAAGCCATCAGCCATAGGTCCTGTGCCCAAGCCTGCACTACAGAGGGGGTCTTGCTGGGCAGTGCTTACTGCCTGCCTTCTCTGCAGCGAGAGGGAGAGTTGCAGAGCTCACGTTTCCCCTTCCCTTCCCTGTAGGACACTAATTCAGTTCTCTTTTCTGTTAGGCATCTGTTTCATATTCCTGATACCTCTACCTTGGCCACATTGAAATTGGCCAAGGGAATGAAAAGTAGTATTAGGAGAAAGCTGGCGGATGGAAAACAGTGCTACAACCCTCCCTTTCATTAGAGAATCAGCATAAAAATACAGACCCCTTGCTTCTCCCCTTTCTGCCCCCCTCTTTGTGGAGGGAATTTCTTCATTTGTATGTAGCATGAAAACAAACTGGTATGTTTTCAAGATTCTAGTCAATACAGTACAGCAGACTGTTTCACCGTTACTTTAAAGTTATGCTGCTTTCATACGTGGTCTCCTGCAGGTTGATAATGAGCCCTTTGAACTTAATTATACCATGGAAGACACCTCAGGACTTTCTAGAAGACAACTTTTAGCTTCTCATGATACCTAGAAAAGCTGGAAAAGCAGTATAATAACTCAGCATATAAATGATCCTGTTTTGTACTAATTCTGTAGCTAGTGTTCCTTAGGTTTTGGGGTTATCTATCCTTTGCATTACCTTAATCTGAACAGAGGTTGCTGTCTCTTTCTGATAAATGACCTTTTCTGCAGTCTGATTTCTTGCCCTCAGTACGTTTAATCTATTAGCAGGCAAGTCTAAATTGCACCACCTTTGTGCCAGCCCTTGTGTCCCCTAGGTTTTGCTGCTCTTTGGTATGTGGCAGTGGCTTCCTGCCATGCAAACACAGTGAAAGTGGCCCAGTACCAGCAAAAGCCAACTTCTGGCTTGAGTTTCTACTGGGGCGAGCAGTAGTGAAGCTGCCTCAGCAACCTTGCCACAGGCTGAGAAAGTGAAATAAATCAAATTCCTGGTAATAAGGAAGGTTAGTTATGGGAAGGGCAGCTAATCAAAAATGCCTTTGTAAACAGTCAGCAGTTCTAAAAGAGATGGGGCAAACTCAGTAACTTCAAATGGACTGTTTCTGGACAAGCTGTCAGTTTGCAGTGATAAACATTCCTAGCGTGGATGTGCTAGAGGGGGATTTTTTCTTCTTTCTTAAGCTATAAACCTGTGTGGCTTGATGGGATCAAAAAAAGAACAAACTTCCCCCCCCCCCCCCCCCCTTCTTCTGTCCTGGGAATGGAGGACTCTTAAGCCTGTTTCAAAACTAATAGTGAAGCTAACCACTTCTGCAGGTGTACTTAAAAGTGGTAAAAAAAGAGAAGAGATTATTCCAGAGTTCCAAATGAATTAATTGATATTTTTCTTTGCAGAATTTTGTCAGTATAGATTTAGGGTTGATTAATATTCAGTTTTTAATATTGTGGGGATTAACTATATGCTGCAAAGGTAGCTCATTGTTATATGCTTATCTAAAACTTTTTTGAGTCTGGATGTTATGTAATTTAATAAGATATTACAAAAACTGACTTCAAGATTTAGTAAGTTATTTCCTGTTGGAATAAAAACAACAGTATGGCCTTACAGTTGTTTGACACCTCTGAAAGTATTGGAAGTCGCACTACTCTGAGAGTAGACACTGTATTCTGGCCTACAATTTCATACACAGAAGCTATTCAATGTTCTCCCACTAAAATTCTTGCTTCTGGTTCTTGGCTGCTAAAAATATTTTTTTCTTGACAAAACGGAAGGGAAGTAGATAAGCACAACAAAGAGAATTAACAGAAGACATTTACTGTGTAGGAGAGGATACTAATCATAGAATAAAGGAAAAAATTATATGTCACCTTCTGGCATAAATTCATTGCTGTACCATGTATCTTTTAGTTATGATAAAATTTCTTCAGCAGCTTAATTTTTTTTTTGTTAAGCGTATATTTTATAATCTTTTACTCTGAACACATTATTTAACAGGCAGTATTTCTTTGTTATTTTGTATGGTATTCAGAATCTTGAGTGATTGGTTTATGAATGAAGGGTAAAACTTTTACTTGAAGAGAATGAGTCCTTTCTTACGCTACCATATATCTGTTCTGTCATTGAGGGTAACAGTAATAGCACTACTATCCATTAAATCATCGCTCTTCCTTTCCTTGTCTAGAGTTTCATACTGCTTCCCATTACTGTACTGTCAGAACAAGTTCTGTGGAAAAACAGCTGGTAAAAATGAAAAACCTTTCATATTTTCAACTGCAAGAGAGGAGTTGAAGTATGGTTGTGTGAGAGATTCATTTGGCCCTGCTTTTGATAAGCAGAAGACCCTCATCTCCCTCTGTGAAGCTGTATATGATAGATGCAGGCCACATTTGACATTTCTCAGCCTCTTCAGGAGTCCTGAGTCTCTTTAAAGAGTTTTACAGATATCACAGACCTAAATATCTTAAAAAACCTCTAGGTAGTAGGAGCATGGCATAACTATCTTTCTTTGTGTTGGAAACCTGGTCTACCAGTTCAGGAGCAAAACTGCAGTTTCAGTGGAGACTGAAGGAGGAGGATGAGTCTGAGGGGGTATGGACAGGTTATGGGGAGTATTATCAGCTCTGAGCTGTCTAAGATGCTGAAATCTGAGCTTTTACTCCAGGCTCTCTTTCCTGGCCTGTGATGGGGGCTTCCAGACAATGCCTTTGCTTCTCTGAAAGCAGGTGCTTTAAAGATCTTTCCACAGTCTCTCAAGAAAGCCTGAAATGATCAGGGCAGACTTGGTGTGAATGTTGAGAGATGGAAATTGGGACAAGTGAATCCCTCACCCAGCACTGCATGCTCTTCTTCATGCTCTCTTGGGAGTCAGCTGCTTGCAAATTTTTTGATGGTTATTTCAGCATGCTCTTTAGTAAGCATAGCATTTGGTCACTGTAGCAGCCTTTATTTCTCCGCAGATATGTACGGATAATGCCATTAATGGGAATTATGCCATAAGGACAGAGCCATGCTTTCTTCATTAGGAAGGCGATGCCCTAAAAACATTAAGTTGTGCTACTGCTCACAGTTTCATGGGATATATATTGGTTTAATACTCCTCCTTATTAGAACTCAATAATATAGTTAAGTTAGAAATCTGGAATTTATGTAGGGTAGGGCAAAGGAAGATGGCAGAACCTCTTTTTTAATTTCTTTAAGAACAAAGAGTAATTCAGAACAACAGAGGGCTGCCACATCGCAGGTAGAGTTTTACCCTTGAATTTATGGAGTTATCTCTCCATAAGTAGCGAGGACTGCCAGCAGCTCAAGTCTGCCAGCTACTCTAGTCAGAAATTTAACATCTGGATTTGGTTTTACCAACCATTTCAAGCTAACCTTTTCCACTTTAAGTTAAAAGGAAAAAAAAGAGAGGGGACAACACACAAGGAGAACTGCTTGCAGTCTAACCTTGTGCTTTCTGTGCACAGCGTACTGTTTCAGGTGGCTAGCCCTGATTGTGCGGTGGAAAATTTTTTTTTTTTTTTTTTTTTTTTTTTGTTCCCTTGGGCAGGCCTCCAAAACCCTGGCACAATCTTACAATTTTTTTGGTTATGTAAGCACCTAGATAACTTCGGGTACATTAATAGCAAAAGCAGCTTTGAAACAACACAACAGACTGTATATCAGTGAAGCTGCTACCTCTCCTTCAAGAAACCTCCCCTTTATTTATTTATTTATTTATTTATTTATTTATTTATTTAGAAAAAGACAGCTTTGGCTTCTATGTCATTCTTTGGGTCTTTAGTGCCTCCTGCTTCTGCTGAAGGACTTTCTGGAAGAGTCCATAATGTTTCAATATCCTCACAAAAATCAAGGCCAGAATTATTCCTGGTGTGAGCATTTTGTGTGGCTTTTCTAACCCACTGGATTTATGCAAATGTGCCATGCAAAAGTTACAAAGGTTGTATAGAAATTTTTCATGCTATTTGATCCTCAGGTGTTCTGAACTAATGAAGTTTGCAGTGCCTTGCAGAAGAAACCTGTATAAAGCTTTGGACCCTTGTATGGTCTTTCACCCAGTGCTTTAGTACATCTATATCTATAGCAAGTCCCTCGAAAAATGTTTTTTCACCTCTTATGAAGAAAGAACTAAGGAATAACATATGGATGTGTAGCTATGCATGAGATCCAGAAAGATTAATTCAGAGTTGATGGCATTGAGAACTGAAACTGCAGATGCAGCTGGAGAGAGACAAAGTACTGCTTGTAATTTTCAAGAGGATGCTTGCAACTGCTATTTGCAGACACTACATCTATTTTATTCATGTTTTCTAAATTCTTGATTACAAGAGTACAAGAATTATGGAGTTTTTGGCCAGATAGTTCAGATTATAGATAGGCATTAAATACCTTGCATGGCTTATATTTCTCATCAACTTAAGTAGTCATTTAATCATTTAATACATTTTGGTACCACCTTCCTTTCTGCAGCATTCAGTGAAGTCTAATCTAAGATTGAAAATCAGGAATAGCTAAATTTGGAAGTTGAAAATGCCAGCTGCCTTTTGTTTTTAGAAAGATAATCACTTTTCATAACAAAATTATATATCTTTTAAAGTGAAAAGGAAGATATGACTATTGAGTTTACTTCAGCTCACATCACCTTTAGCAGGAAATACTAGTTTCTAAGGCTTTATCTGGGATTATCACTCCCGATTTTCCTATTTTTTTAGCATCTTGGTATTTGTTGTTATGAAGACTGTCAAGTGTCATTGACCTCCATTAAGGTTAAAGTTGATAAGATCACAGATACAAGTTGTGGATGCATCTCAGCATAGCTCTTTTTCTTATGTGTGCCCCACATGTTCCCTTCGCCAACTTCAGGTTTGCTGCTTCTAGTGAAGGAAAAGCACTACTGGCAAGGGGGAAAAAGGTGCAGGAAAATGGAGTGCAAAAATCTATTCCTTGCTGCTGGAATGCTGAATTGATGGCAGTAGGATCACTCCAGTTTCCAGTCAGGAGTGAGGTGGGAGAGGGGAAAATAGCCAGCGTACAGCAAATTGAAAGGGTCAGCACAGTGATCTACACAACAGTCTACACAGATGCCTTGGTATTACTGTAAAACCTGCATCTAATCATTTTCATTGTTGTTCATTAGTCTGTAAACCATTCACTTCGTGTACCACAAGTAGTAGGATTGACTTGTAACCTTGGCCAGGGGAAAAAGCTGAGCAACTATTGTGGAGGTGACATATATTTTAAACTAAACCAATAAAGTTATAACTTAAAGGAAATTTGAGATTCATTGGGTGCCAAAAATACATGCACAAGAATTTGCTGATGAAAAATCATGCTAAGAAGTCAAAGGCTGCTTGAAGGCTTAGTTGAATTTGACTTTGCATGGCATTGCTACCCAGGAAGACAATTTATTTCTGTGTTATGGTAGCTGGTGAGACACTGTATGTTACAACTGCATAGTACTGTGCAGAAAGACACTGAGAGCAGAGACACAGTATGTATATTTAAGAAAATGAGGCACTAATATCCTATTAGCAACAGATGATTATGAACAAATGTATTCCCTGAGGCTACAAAGAAATTCAAGACTGAAAATGAGCAATAATTCTCCAGTTTATTATGGCTGCTTAAAAAGCGATCCCAAAAGGAATCTCTCATTATTTCTTCAGCAATGACTAAAGATATAGTTTTGTCATAAAGGGGGTTTTTGGTAACAGTTAGAGATTTGTCATAATGTAATGAGCTAAAGTCTTGTAAATAAAAAGTTGTGATAATAGCAGTGCCAGATGCAAATATTATGCTATAGCAACTGGCAGATGATAGCTACAAGTAACATTTTCTGGGAGTTTCAAGTAATTTCACATTATGTTCTGAGCTTGGCTTGTCAAAGATTGTAACTGAGTGCTTCAAAGTTGGCTAAACAAGACTGGTCACCTAACAAACATAAGTGTCTCTGGAAATCCTAACCAAAAAAAATTATGGCAGCATTAGTGAAACTTTGCATGTGAAGAATTAATGTGTGAAGTGGGAAGGCTGAAAATAAGAGGGAAAATTACCTTTCCAGAGGTCAATATAATCATCAGTAGTTAAATGAGGTAAGGCATAATTAAAATGGCCTTGTACTATGAAATTCATCATTAGGCTACTTGCTTGCCAGTAAAGATGTGTCGTGGTTTAAGTTCTGCTGGTAACTCAAAACCACGCAGCTGCTTGCTCATTCCCCTATCTTCTTCCTCCCCCTGCTCCTGGAGCGATGGGGAGGAGGATTGAAAGAATGTAGCTCCCAGGGGCTCAGATAAGAACAGTCCAGTAACTAAGGTATAACACAAAACCACTACTACTGCCACCAGTAATAATAATGATAAGGGAAATAACAAGGGGAGCAAATATAAAATTAAAAGGGGAAAAGGAAAAAAATAAGCACAAGTGATGCATGGTGCAGTTGCTCACCACCTGCCTACTGATACCCAGCCTGACCTGAGCAGCAATCTGGGCCTTCTGGGTGACTCCCCCCAGTTTATATACTGGACATGATGTGCTGTGGTATGGAATACCCCTTTGGCTAGTTTGGGTTAGGTGTCTGGCGTCTCCTTTCTCCCAGGTTCCTGTGCCCCTCCTCACTGGCAGAGCATGGGACTGAAAAGTCCTTGATCTGTGCAAGCATTACTTAGCAACAACTTAAAACATCGATGTTATCACCATTGTTCTCAGACTAAAGTCAAAACCACAGCTACTAAGAAGGAGAAAAATGACTGCTACTGCTGAACCCAGGACAAGAAGTTGTACAGTATTACTAAACCTGACAAAGGTATGCATTGTGATTGAACTATGATAGTGTTTACAGGTGTCCTTAATTTCACTTACGACCCTTAGTTTAGAGAGCTGGCTGTTTCTGAATATCTATGGGGTGGGAGTCTCAAGGCCTAAATAAGATGGTGGTCCTAAACAGCAGCATATAGGTGAAAAAATGTTTGCTTGTTTTCTTCATACAGGGCTTGGTTCTCTGCTCCCATTTTTAAAGTTCAGCATTAAATACAGCAATGCCTCTTACATTAAATTACATTGCAATTAATTTGCAAGGCACTGTTTTCCTAAATGAAATGTGTTGATATGTAATTTAATGCTAGCTGTCTTGGTTATTGTGCTCTTTGTCATAGCAAACATGTAAAAATTGCATATGATAAGTATCAGTGATAGAATAGGAGAATTAGAGCTAGTAAACAGAGTAAGAGTTCTGTCATTATAGACAATTTCTCTATTATAATTTCCCTGAAATAGTCATTACCACTGATTTTAGTTATCTACTTTTGCTCTTTTACGTTTGTTTTTATTTTCCTTCTGCATCCATGCAAATATAATTGAAACAGATTGTATGCCTTTGCTATGGTACATGAATTTGCCATAACATATTTATATTGTGGTGCATGATTAACTTGTTAAGTCACTGGAAAACAGTTTCTTCAGTGGAGGTTCTTTAAACTCTTACAATTTCCCTATTAATGACGAGAAAGCAACAACTGCTGTAATTGTCTTATATGTGATATGATGACCAGGGAACATCATTCTGGAAACCTTTTTTTTCAGAAGTTGGTGTTTGTTGCTGTGGTGTCTGACGACTGACCTATTGATCTTATGTAAAATAAAGACTGATGTATGACAAAATATCTCATGGGCCATGTGTTCTTACTCATTTGTAAGTAAAGTGACCAATTGAAAATCATTTCCCCTGTGAATGGTCATCTAGTACTGCTGTATTACTGAATTTTCTGGAAACAGCTGTGGTTTGGAAGGTAGATGTGCAGGTCATGACAAGAGGAGATATCTAAATCCTGGCTAAAGTATAGAATTTGTACATTTGACTTTGTCATTTACAACTCCTCCCTAAAATATATGGGAGAGCTCTTAGGAAATGCATTACTGATGGCTGTGAAAAAGCCTTATGATTATGGTGCAGAAAGACTTTTGGAAGCTGGTAGGAAGGGTACCCAGTCCATACTACAAAATATATGGAACAGCTCTGGCTTTGCTGTCAGATTTCAGCAGCTGTTCTCAGTGAGCAGTGTGATTTAACACGTGTCAGAAGGATTCAGGCATCATTTTTCCCCTGCCTAAAGGCTCCTAGAGATTTCCCTTGTCTAAAGGGCTCAGCCGTATTTTTTATGCTGCATGTTGGCTGAAATGACAATTACACATTAGCTGCTTCTTCCTTCTTCCACCAGTGTCAGAAATATGGAGCTATAGAAAGTATGGAATAAAATTACAATCATTTTATCCTTTCTTCCAGAAAGTGATGGCTTTTTCTCACACAGGATTTAGCAGGCATCTCTGACATTCTTTTCTCTCTCTCTCTCTTCCTTTCCTTCTTTCTTTCTTTCTTTCTTTCTTTCTTTTTTTTTTTTTTTTTTTTTTTAATTTTAATTGTGTGTCTGCCAGTATCTGAAAAAATTTTATGTAATGTCTTTCCATTTTGGTTTTGTGAGACCAAAGAAAATAATGTCATCTGTGTTGTCATTTCCAAAGCTGATGATATCAAATTGTGATTTACAAAGCTGTTAAGATGTACTCCCAGACATTACATGACAGAAAATTTTCCCAAAATACAGAAATTTAAAAACAAACCAAAAGGTACTGGTATGTATTTTATAAATAATGTGTTACATTCATTTATTTGATGTTGTATGTGTAAATAAATATCGTACAGCTGACAAGGAGAACTTGGAAACTTGATCACAGCCTGAAGCATAGCAAATCCCTACGGGAAATAAGGACTGAGCTCCCCAAAATGAAAGCATAGGCATCATGCAAGCAAAGCCCTTTTTCTCCCATGTAGTCATTTGAATTGAATATCTTCGATTGATATTGTCTATTTCCTTTATTAAAGGAAATAATTTCCTTTATTAAATAAATTTATTTTCCTTTATTAAATAAATTTATTTAATTTAATATTTTTTATTTTTTTATTTAAGATACTGAATTCAGTTCAGGTGACTAATGGGGCATTATATGTCATTATAACAAGGATTGTCCCTGCAATCATGAACTTTATGTAATGCCTGCAGGATTCTTGATAGTTTCCATTTAGCTCTGAGAATAATTGTTAGCCTTTCTGTGACAAACCCATGCCAGTTTTTTCTTACTATAATTACCAGCCTTGCTGATCTCCATGGTTATAATACTTTGTTTCACAACAGAATCTATCCAGAGTAAAGTGAGCTACTTAATGACATCCTAGACTTCTTCAGTCTGACTGTCTCATGCATCCCTCTAAGTATTTGTGTATGAAGCAACTTTTCTATTGTCTTCAGTGAAAAAAATACTTAGATTTTTTTTTTTAATTGTAGACAAGGAAATGAGTCAAAAGTAATAGTATAACAAGCTGAATATCAAAGCGTACCAGTAATAATAGCCGCTTCTGTTTGCTTTTCCTTTGGTAAAGCAGCAAGTCCTCTTTAATACTGAATTCAGACTCAAGATACGTCTTTGCCTACCCAGGTCAATGCGTGGGGTACTTTAGGAAGTTACTTTTCTCTTCCAGTGCCACTTTGTTAATCTGAAAAGCAAAGGTAATGATTGTGATTTCCTTTGCATTGTGCTTTGTGACCTGCTGGTTGAAAGGACTATGCAATAGCTACCAGTATTCTTCAAAGACTGTTATTTTCTTAGTTTAACCAAAGCAGTGTCATAACTTCTAGTTTTATTGTTCTACTTTTTATATTTTATTGATTTTTATTTAGTAAATTAAATATTGCGACATTATCTTCTAATGTAAAATTCTGGCAAAATATATTTATTGTCTTAATAGAACAAGTAAATGGAAGATTAAAATGCAGATGAGGTGAACTGCCTGAAGAGAACAAACTCAATAAACTAGTTTATTACTATAATACTGTATTCTGGAACAGTTTTTAAAAGTCTGTTAGCATACATACAAAACATTGGGGACCACTCAGTGGATAAAGAACTGGCTGGATGGCTGCACACAAAGAGTTGTGTTCAGTGGCTCAATGTCCAGCTGGAGAGCAGTAACGAGTGGTGTCCCTCAGGGATCGGTGTTGGGACCAGTCTTGTTCAACATCTTTGTTGGTGACATGGACAGTGGGATTGAGTGCACCCTGAGCCAGTTTGCTGATGACACCAAGATGTCATGGTTTAAGCCCAGCCAAGCAGTCTTTTCACTCATTCCCCTTCTTCCCCCCTCAGCTCCCCAAGGCATGGAGAGGAGAATTGAAAGAATGCAACTCCCATGGGTTGAGATAAGAACAGTCCAGTAATTAGGGTAAAACACAAATCACTGCTGTTATCACCAATAATAAAAAATGACAAGGGAAATAACAAGGGGAGAGAATGCAACGGCTCACTACCGACCGGTACCCAGCCTCACCCCAGCAGAGATCTAGCCCTTCCGGGTGACTGCCCCCAGTCCTGGGCATGCCCACATCCTGGGCATGATGTGCTGTGTTATGGAATACCTCTTTGGTTAGTTTGGGTCAGGTGTCCTGTCTCTGCTTCCTCCCGGCTTCCCCTCCTCCCTAGCAGAGCATGAGGCTCAGAAAGTCCTTGGTCAGACTAAACATTACTGAGCAGCAGCTAGAAACATTGGTATTATTAGCACTGTTCCCAGGCTGAAAGTCAAAAACACAGCACTGCACCAGCTACTAAGAAAAAGATAAATGGCTGCTATTGCTGTACCCAGGACAGGTTGATACGCTGGAGGGAAGGAATGCCATCCAGAGGGACCTTGGCAAGCTTGTGAGGTGGGCTGATGCCAATCTTATGAAGTTTAACCATGCCAAGTGCAAGGTCCTACACCTGGGTTGGATTCAGAGCAGCTCTGCGGAGAAGGACTTGGGGGTGTTGGTCAATGAGAAAATGAGCATGAGCCAGCAGTGTGTGCTCACAGCTCAGAAAGCCAACCGTATCCTGGGCTGCATCAAAAAGAGCGTGACCAGCAGGTGGAAGGAGGTGATCCTGCCCCTCTA